>JAWWLR010025471.1:0-10759 GCA_035041075.1 Acraspis erinacei | reverse complement strand
AATATTTGTTTCTAGATGAATCAAACCGAACCGAATATATATATATATATATATATATATATATATAATATTATATATATTATATATAATTATATATTATATTAAATTTATTTTCTACAGAGAAAAAATGCGAGAAACAATTTCTACATATAAGAATATATACTTTTCAAGGTAAAATTTGGATTTTCTCTCAAAGTTCATCGAGCGCCAACGCCATTCAGAAAGAAAAATTATTGGCGTTTATTGAAGAAAATTTGCATTTCTTTTTGTAAAAATCAACAACGCTTTATTAGTTATAAAAATTAATATATACTTACGATATGAACCCTCACGCTCTGTGATAAGTGCTGGTTGTCTTGTATGGACATCTGTAAAATATAATATATAGTGATTTTTATTAGACAATATTTTTATAGAACCCACAAATTCGATGTTTGTCCAAACTAAAGATAGCTTAAATGTAATCCCAAAATCCGTTATATTATAAAAAACTAAGGTACATAAGCTCCATGAACTAAATATATTGTTAGCAACTACACACCCGAAATTATGTATATCTAGAGTATAATTTATTTCTAATTATATTTTGTTCACGTATAATTTATATAAAAAAATCCTTCATGAAGAACTTTCTGCCAATAAGCAAGACCTTCCCACATGTGGTGGTACGTACACTGGTGGAAAATTTCAAGGTAAGGGGTTTTCCAATTGTGCCGGGGTGCAATGCTAAATCACAAAGTATTTTTTGGGCCAGCAAAGATATGAAATCAAGAGGTAATTTTCTACTAAAAGACCTAATCACAACTGATTTAGATATTCTTAGCACGGAGAACACGGTGAAGTTTCGTAACTCGGGCAGGGAGGAAGTTATTGAAATCACTCTCTGGTCACTTACAGATAGAGTTCGAGTTGGTATTCATTGTATCCTCAGACTCATGCAAGAACTCCCTGCATGGGTAGGTGAGCCCTGAATTCTTTCAGGCCTTACAAATCTTCTGGTCTGGACAGCATACATCCAGTCTTCTTACAGAGGGCTGTTGAGATCATCATAAGGCAGATTGTGAGACTTGTTAGGGCCAAGCTGACGTTGGGATATGTTCCGACGGAACGTAGGGATGCGAGAGTAGTCATTATACCGTAAGCAGGCAGGATTGGTTATACTTTACTCACAGATTACTGTGCCACTCCACAAGGAGCAACATGCATATAGGTCTGGACACTCGACCGAAAGGGCTCTAAGCGGAGTCTTAAACCTAATTGAAGGACAACTTAAGCAGAAAGGCCTCGCGATTGGAACCGCTATAGACATTGCAGGAGTCTTGAATTACACATCGGGAGAGGTGGTCAGGGTGTCCATGATTGTGCATGGTGTGCCTATTGCAGACTTGGAATGAACCTGCCACATGTTGGTCAACAAGAACCTAACTACAACTGTGGATGATACCACTTTATGTAGAACTGTAGACTCAGTATCTCCTCAGGAAGTCATTTTCTCGCCCCTGCTGTGGTGCTTAGTAGTGGGTGAACTGCTTTATCTGCTCACGAGTCAGAGTCTCCACGTTATAGGTATAAAGGGAGAACAACGTGTATATTGAAACTCGGCGGACAATTACTCAAAATAAAAAAGAACTGAATATCTAGGAGGCATTCTGGATAAGAAGCGGTCATGGAACGAGCTCTGTAGAAGAGCCATAGGGGAAATCTAGGGCTTGAAACCGGAGACACTTATGTGGATCTACACAGCGATCTTGCAACCTAGGCTAACCTATGCGGCGAGAGCCCGATGGAGCAGAGCCGAACTGTCGACTGTGATCTGTCGCCTGGAAACATCAGGGGTTACTTAGCTACGAAAGAGGAATAGACTAACGTCTAGGCACACCTGCCCAGTGATGGAGACAACTGCTTTACATATAGCTCCAGGAACAAGCAGAACAAGCCGATTTATATCGGAGAAGGAGTATAGCAACAACAGAAACGTACGAATCTTATCCGACAACAGAGCTGCTATAATGACCCTGAATGGAAAAACGACCACGTCGCTATTATTATGGGAGAGCTTTGGGATACATAACGATTAAGCGACAGAAAACCGAGTAATGGACCTGAGCCATTTCTAGGCATTTCCAGTAGGTTAGAGACTGATGAAATTAATAGTTGGCTGACCGAGGACCATCAGAATGAGTGTGGATTAGCCCGTGGTTACAGACAGGCCAAAAAACTTTTGGGAACCTCGGGTATTCCAGGGATATACAGAGCTTGCGGAAAGTCCTCTCTGTGCCCTGTGCCAAAGCAATAATGGGACAGCTACTTATATACTTTTTCACTGCCCCGCGATTGCGGGTAAACCTCTAGCACTCACAGGAAGTCACTGGATCAGTGAGTCATAAATATAAGCCAATAGCGTGGCTGCGGTTATCTCACCAATTTGGAAGATTATTTAAAAACAATTTACGTTTGGGCTTAAAAATCATCATAATGTAAGAATTGTTATTTAAACGGTTTTTTTCAAAATTAAACATTTGTCAATGGTAAATCTTTGAAATTGCAGTGTCAATAGTAACTCTTGAAAATTTCATAACTTTGAGCTGAAAATTTTTTACAATTGAAGAGAGTTTAATACTAACAATTTACATTTGAAAATTCAAACATTACTTGTAATAATATTAATAATGTGTCATATTCCCTATTAATTATAATTTTATGACTAAACAAGAATTTGTAATAATTTAATTCTTTCATATTGTTTTACCATGAACGGCGTTCTCTCAAATTACAGCAGGCCTGTTTCTAAGGTCCTTAATTTGAAGGCAGCCGCACCTGCCATTTATGATTTTCCCCTAAATTTCTGCATTGCAATTAACACAATTAACTGTATTTTCAATAATAAATTGCAATTTTGCAAGAATTTCTTCTCATATATGATAAGTTTATATGCAGATTAATGAAGAAAATACAAAAGATTTCAGAAAGTTAATTAGAACCCGTGATACATGGGAACGAAGATTCGAACCGTGTTTATCGATCTTATCAGATTCGTTGATTTTGCTGTTAACGCCTGACAGATGTAAAAGATCGAAACTCATATTCTAATATAGATATACATATGTCGAAATTTCGGCCATCAAAATGGAAGCGGAATAGCAGGTACCTATTGTTCAACTCCCTTCGGAAGATGTGAAAAACGAATACCTGATTGAAGATGAAGGAACAGGTGCTAGAGATCGTGAACATCAAGCACTAAATCCTCTAGAATGACATACTGAGATTGACAAGGTTGAAGAAAACAACGTAATTCCCGAAAAATACAGCACCTCGAAAGTATTTTTGGTCACGCTTTTTCGAAAGTTTAGACATGCAGAACCAACTTGCGTGCATTGTGCACCTGTAAAAATCGGTAGCAGTTTGAACCGCATAACTAGGCCTACAAATACAGTCTTTGTCCTAGGAAGGGATCGAGATCGACCATGGAAGATTAGCTCGGATATGAATGTCAGGAAAGTAAGGTTAAAATTCCGCCGATTAATTTAATAATTGATAGTAAATAGTTCTGAGAATTCAAGGAATTGTGAAAACGATTCAGAATTATTCGCACTCTGGCCAAGCACAGGCATCGTTGAGAGTATACATAAGAACAACATAACCTGATATCTCAGCTTCAGGTCAGTTACTAAAACTAACACCTTTAGTAAGCGTAGGACTTCTCAAGATAAGCTCCTAACATCTTCAGGTTTTGAAAACGGTGCAGGGACAACAAAATCGTCCCAAAATTCTTACAATTGAAAAATAATTTGAGAATATCAAACAACCCCAACACATCACCAATATGCAAGCCGGACCTGATTTTGAAATTCAAAAAGGAAGAAGCCTTAGCACCAAGAGGCTAACGAAAGCTCAGTTTGCCAAATTCGACTAAAAGCACTCCAAGGATTGAGAGAATCACAGAACTGGCGGAAAGAACAATACTTCTAATTCCGAAGAAATCTCTTAACTTTATTGTCAACCTGCCTCGCCTCCCGAACACCCTCTCTGAACTGATTTGCAAGGTACTTCTTCAAAACTACACGCCTCCTCACAAAGTCAGCATCACGGTCCTTAGACAACCAAAGTTGTTAGGTCCTACGGGTGCCTTTACAGGAATTCGAACGATAGGACCCACATTCAACCACAATACGAAACACAGCGTTTACGAACTGGTAAACTGCACAGACAGTCGCAGTGCTTACCCTCTCCACCAAAGCAAGGACCAGATCCGGGATGAGCTCCTCTGTACCTTTCTGAAACAGAAGCCAATCAAGGTTCTTGATATTAAAACGATTGGAAGAAGAACATGATGCCGTTAGAGTTGCATCCAAAAACACCCATAACCGGGAAATGATCAAAAGAAAAAGTTTCCTCAGAAACCCTGACCGAAGAAAAGTGAGCAAGAACATACGAGACAAAGATCAAGTCAAAGTTCGCACCTGGTCTACCACGCAAGGGGAGAAATGTCGGGCAGACGTCATTTAGTGGAATCAAATCCCGATCCGAGACAGCAAGGAGCTATCGGCACAGCAAATGATATCACACAAAGAATCATAGCCGTAAATCCAAAGAACTAAAAAGTAGGTCTTTCCTAATTAATAAAGCCGAGCCACCACCTCAACCCTTAGAAGTTACATCTGTGAGTGATATTACCGGGAAATTCCCAGACATAATCAGGGGTGAGCCAAGTCTGAGTTGCACACAAAATATCCAGTTAAAAATCAGAAAACATTGCGGACAACTCCGCTTCCTTCTTAAATACGCTGTGGGAATTCCGGTAAACAAATTTTAAGGACCTTGTATTAGTAATTGTGATCCTTAATTAGAAAAGCCACTAAGGCTTACTCAGGAAATCAGACATCAAAATAGAAATAAAACACAAAAATAAATCTAGAAAAACTAAAAATAAGTAAAAAAAAACTTATAAATAATAATAAAATAGAGAGAGTTCATGCTAGCTTGAGAGGCATGAACCAAGTTATCCATAATCTCCTGTACACCAGAGAAACTATGAACTTCAAAGCCATAAACTAATTCCATCACCATGGGAACCGAGGAGAGGTCTCCCGGAACAGAAGTAATAGCAGGTCCAGCCGGGTTGAGGCGAGTCGACGACGAGATTGGGAACACCGGAGTAATAGCCGGTACCATCAGTGCCAGGAGCTTCCATGTTTATAGAGCTATTCTTTAAATGAGTTCTAACAATATCCCGATACTGGTAGACTCTACATGTCCTTGCGGAAGTATGATTCGAGCCCCTACAGATAGCACATTGGGTGACAATGAGCTTGTTTGGGTTCTCATTTGTTTGGTGGAATTCTCCAGAACATTCGCAGACCGGGCTATCATGCCTATAACATGATTGAGGGCAAAGGAAAGAAAAGGAGAATTCAATCAAAGCAAGGATACATAGCCTATGTGCTGCAACATTCAGGAAAGGAGAGTCAAGCATCAATAGAATCCGCGAGGGCAAGAGCATCATACCTGCCCATACTCCTGTCAGAAGGAGTCTTAATCGAGGGAGATGTGGCAGAAGAAGGAGAACCCTTATTCTTGTTCTTCTTAAATTCCGTGAGACCCCTGGTCTCCTCAGACTGATTAGGAGAGCGATGATTTCTTTCTTTATTATTGGTTTTTTTCAGGCGAAAGCCTAGCCGCAGGAAAGATTCATTTCGACCAACTGGCTGCACAGTTGATTTGTGTGTTAGTCCTAGGCACACCATCCATTCCCGCAACAGTACAGTCGCCAGAAAAGGGGTCTGTTCGTAACCTCTGCATATAGGGGTAGATTGAGGATCCTCTTGGGCCAAAAGCCACCCAGGCCCGTAGATCTTCGAAAAGAGGACATGGCTATCAGCTGAGAGACTCACGTAGAACAATTTTATTAGGGAGGTAGGTATCCGATTACCCAATATGTAGTTCACAGGGCTCGCCCCCAAATAACTTAACCTTAAATAAGGTTAAACATACAAAACAAAATAAGAATGAGTGTTAATAAGCATCACTAAAAATATAGGTAAAATATCAGTAACAACAAAATAATAATGAAGCAAGGTGCGTAGGTAAATGAGCAAGGCTGTAGTATATAGCAGAGGAGAATCAAAAAGAGGATCAAATTTGCAAAATGTCAAAACTGCAGTTAGTTGAAGTAAAAAAAGAAGCACTGAAAAGTAGGGAAGATTAACAGGAAAAATGGAGGCCTTTGAGGAAAAATAATTTCAGAGTCGAATGGAGGATATCCTCAGAGGCAAACTGACAGCCAAGGAAGGGTTAAGTCATATAGGCTTGTTAGTTGTTAGAGGGAGAAGAGTAGAGGGAAAAAGAAAAACAGAATATATTATTTGGGATTTGTGACCACTGGGCAGCCATAAATAAAATTAGGCGAGAATCTACTAATCATACGCAGCCGGGAAAGAATTTTGACGCTAACTTTTACCGTGGAACGAATCTTAGATTAAGGCTAAAAGTATGCACTTTAATGGTTAAACGATTTACATTTTTAAAACGCGGGGAGGTGATTCCACGAATGCGCACACGCATAAGTGTAAATTATTTTGCTGTAACCGTATGTCCCATTTTAACCGTTAAACTGCACCTTCTATATGATAAATCTTTATTCAAACTTAATTCTCAATCGATGGGACTTTCTTTGACTCAACCATTTAGCGTGACGTCCCATATCAGCGTCAATATTTGGCGAAAAACATCAAATCACTAGCTATATCAGCCAATAAAATTCGCGTGGTAATCTACAGAAACACATTCATTGGCTCAAATTTTTATTGATTTGACGTTTTGCGGTTGACGCCTAGTAATAACGCCGATATGGTACATCACACTTATTCCTTAGCTGTCACCGTGCAGACATCTTCCTAGCTGAGGTCGTAGCCTGAAATACCTCACCACTATTTGATCGATATGCCAATTGTGCTACAGTGCTTGGTCGGTAATCCCAAGGCCGGATCCAGGGGTCGGGAGGTAATGCAGGTTTGTTCCCTCTCGAAATTCTTTAAAGATGTACATAATCTACATATAGTCTCTTACGTGCGGTTGTACCCCCCCCCCCTCCTCAAAACAATCATCTGGCTACGGATTTGGATAAAGTAATGAAACCTTATGTTTTCTTTCTTCAATGCACCTACTAATTTTAAAGAATAAACAAGGAAATTTATCATAATTCATTATTTATCGCCGCTTCTTTAAATATAAAGTCAGCAAGTGATATTTCGCCGATGATTAAGTACGATCTTTTATTTAAACCAAATAAATTTTATTTAATGCTAAATTATTTATGTCAGTGTGGGAAAAGAGTATGAATGTGATACTAGCTTACCCTCAGAACCAGCAGGAACTCTCGGAGATGCAGATGGAGGTCGAACTCTGACAGGAGGACTATTTTCAAATCTGACATGAGGTCGGTGTGAAGAAGAAGGTCCACCAGAAGAAGATTCGCCAGGAAGACCTTCGTCACCAGGTTTTTCGGACTGCGAGCTTAATTCTGTAGAAGGAAATAGAGAAGTATATTAATTTTGCTAATGCTCAAAAATCTCTGAAAACGGAAATTTTTTTGTTATAAAGCTACTTATTTCATGGATATACACCACCTACGGATAATAGCGGACTCCTAACTTTAACTAGCACTTTAAGTAACCTTGACTTTGTCCAGAATATGGATACAATTTTTGTTTAATTATTATGAAGCTTATTAAATTAAATATTATAAACAGAAATTGCGTGATTGTAGTCTGTTTTTTTATTATGTAAGTTAATTTACAGAAGTTATTTCCTAAATTGCAAACATTTTCGAATTTTTTGTTAGTCGAATTTAATTTTAACACGTCAACAACCACGCTTTTCCATGTCTGACTGGAAAATAATATATTTAAATACCATTCTCCTAGCAAAGATATTAAGATTAAGTCCGTATCCATTATACGGAATTTAAAAATGTTTTATTCTAGACTTGCAATTTCAACCATATATATTTGTACTCATTTTAAAAATAAAGTTATATTATGCGTTATTAAATTCAGAGTATAAGTATTCTGGCTATATTCAAACTTACTATATAGCGAAATTGCTGAGCTTACGTCCAATTCAAGGTTTTTTTACTTAGAAAAAAAAAAATACTTTGAAAATATAGCAATTGTACATTTTTTATAAAAAAAAGTAAGCAGGTTTCTCGATTTGGTAAGAGACCTTGATATGACGTTCACCTCAATGTTTACTATTTATCCAAACCCGATTTGGTTTATTAGTCCTCGAGTTTAAAAATCGCTTTTCAAAATGATGATTTTTTTAACCTTAGATAACTTAAAAATACTGTACATCCTGAAATAATAAAATAGTCAGACTTTGTAAAATATAAATACGTATCGAGGCATATCGTTACTATATGCATTTCAAAGACCCATCATATTTCCTTAGTTTGCACTATGTGTCGTTTTACCGAACTGTAAACAGCATAGTTTTTGTAGCATTCAATATTTCGGCTTACGTACCAACAAAGGATCATTTGAGAGAAGTTTTAGTTTTCGTTTTCAATTCAAATAAAAGTGGTGCTGAAAGTCATCGATTGCTTTTGGAAATTTACGGAAATTATACGCAAGATAAGCTTGCAGAATCATTAGAAGCCGTTCGAATTGAAGTCAAGAGAAGTGGAAAGGAGATATTTTACTTGTAAACAGCTACTCCAACACCAAAATCGGAAACGGTTTCTGAATCGCATTTCCACTGGCGATGAGAAATGGATTCGCTATAATAACACTAAGCGTAGGAAATAGTGCATTCCTGTATCGATGGGATCAGCAGGCTCTACTATACTATGAGCGGATCCAGCCTAACAAAACTATCAAGGTCGACCTTGATCAAAAAGAACTAATATGATTGAGCTGCACCTTAAAGGAAAAGAGTCTCTTCCGATCCATGGCTCACGGTCTTTCTGAGAAACAATTCACTTCTTATGAAGATGCCAAAAAATTGATCGATTCGTGGATATCAGAAATGGTATTCCTACGTTGACAGAATGATAGGCAAAAGTAGTGGCTAGCGATGGAAAATACTTTAAATGATCTACTGGTAACCAGTTGCTGTAATAAACTCGCAATCTTAGAGAAAAATTCCTCAAAATAACTTTACTCTCAATTTTGCTAAATTTTCATTTGTGACCCTTTTCTTTTCAGTCATAAATTATTTCTAGGTTCAGTAATATTTAATGTAGACTATCACATAAGACAAATAGTTGCTGTGAATTTACGAAATCGAAAGTCAAACAAGGTTGAATGACTTTCCCTTTAATTGTTCCACTCAAAAAATATTTGGGTACCAATATATGTATAATTATGTTTGAACTCCTCGACACACTGTAGGGTGGGACTCTGAATGCAGCAACCTCCTCGTCGTGGGTCAAAACCAACCCTGATGACAATTTTAGAGAACGGAAATATTATTGCACATTTTTCTCTGGCTTCTCTAATAAGTAAGATTTGTTACGAGTTCTTTTTTGTCGACAGGACTCATATTTGTGAAGTAAATATGAAAAAAACCTATTTTTGGGTTCTTCTTTACTCATTTTGTCTTAGAGTGTCGGCGGCAAATTTTTCATTTTGATGCGTCTTTACACATTTATTTTGAATTTAAAGAGGAAAAAAGTGGCATTCCAGGCCCTTTTACTTTCGAAAACTTGTATTTTACGTTACACTTCCACCCACCTACAGAGTTCAAAAGCCTAAAAAGCCACTCCTACAACTTCTAATGAAACATTCTAGTGGTTTCCTCATATAAAGCAACAAATAAATATTTATATTAATAACAGAGGAACATTTTACCTTTAGAAACCCGCAGCTTACATGCTAAAGCCCATAATAAAATATGTTCAACAACCCCCAACATTCCGACTCCTTCTTTAAACGAAAAAGTTCCATAGATTCTCCATGTTGAACAGACAGCAAATTTTCAAACTAAAAACTAAATTAAGAATTTTCAACAATTCACTTCTAGTAATATTTTCAACATAAAAATTTATTAGGTGCTCCGCAATGTGAGCCTTCGCAAACATTTTGTTAAAAATATTAGAGATGGATTTTCGGGGTGGTTTGACTTTATAATAGGGTTAGAAACAAAACCTGGAGTTTTTTAAACCTTCATGACAGCAAGCTAAAACCGTGACGTGAAAGGCAAGCCGGGCCTCTTAGGCCCGTTGAAATTCAAACTCCTTTTTGCAGTAAGACTATAGAAAAACCTAAGAAGTTTGATCATTTTGTTCATAATTACATTTTATAATTAAATTATATTTAAATTTATAATTATTTATAATTAGAATTAATTATTTAAAGTTATCGAAATATAAAAAAATCTAAAATGCGGAAAAACGACAAAAAAAAATATATTAATGAAAGAAGGACTGGAAAAATTCAGAATCATCCACTCTCCGATTCGTTTAACGTTGTCAGCTTAGACCATTATCGACACTTCATCGTGTTTACCAAATGTTCGTTGCAAATATTTTTATGACAGCCAAACAGGCTTGCTTGAAATACCGATCTTTTGATGGTGGACACAGTGCACATCGTTTCTGACTTTCTTTGCTGGTTGCTAATTTTAATTTTTTGCAAAATAAATTCTAAAATCTATTTCTACTGGAAAAAATATGTCCGAAGCAATATATTTTTTATTTAAAATACAATTTGTTACAACCATATGACTAAATAATTAGTTTTGCATAATCTATATTAAATCT
>JAWWLR010025468.1:0-10759 GCA_035041075.1 Acraspis erinacei | reverse complement strand
TCTCGCGGACCGTCACATATAGAGATTCTTTTATTTTGCATATTTGTACATTTCAGAGAACAATCACATCCCCAATCATTTCCCCGGTTTTACACGATTAATGGATTTTGATGTGTTTTTAAAAAATCTTGTTTTCATAATTTTTCTATTTTCTTGTATGTCTTTTCTTTATGTTTTTCGAAGCTTTAAATATCTTCAATTTATTTACCCCTTTTACTATCTTCCTCTAGAACATACTTTCTGTTTAATAAACCCCTTTAAAAAACTATTTTACAATCTGAAGGAATGATGGAATGATTGTTTTCAGGTGTTTGAGGCTTTTCTTTTAGTAAAAGAAAAGACATCTGAAACATGTGATTTTAGCTCTACGCAGTTACCGTTTCTGATCAGGTTTAGGAAAATTTAGAAACGATTTCAGCATAAAGCTTTAGGTGATGCGTCTCTGGAAATTCCTACTATTATATTTATGATAAAGATTCCTTTCAAGATAGAAGCTAAAATGTTTGCAATTCGTAACACTCTGAACAATATTTTACAATGGTGTAGCTAAAATAGGAAATCCTTCCATAAATTTGAAAAAATATTGACAAATTCCAAGAAAGCGTTTTAGTCGAAGCACCGTTCGTGGAATGGATAATCAATAATATAACTATTTGGTTCACAATCAGGGCCAGCGGAAGCGGTGTTCGTTGTTCTGGTTATAGATTTGTTTTGCGCGTTAAGTGCCTCAACACAGTCAGAGCTAACTACAGAACACTCATACAGTTTTATGAAGACCTGGTATCGGATGAGGGTGTCGACTCTTTTGTAAGGTTTCTGGATTTTGCGAACAGATATTGAGGTTCGAGTTTTTATTTCTTCTTTCAACAATAATCGAAATCTTTGACAGGATTGAAATTCTGAACAAAGATTTGCAAAATAGTGATTTGAGTGTCATAGAATCGTACCAAAAAATCGAAGTAGTTGACCTCCGCTTGCATACTGCATGGAATTCCGAATTTGAAATAATTTGGCAAAATGGTATTGATGCAATTCAAGAGTTGCAAACTGACGAGCCAACCCTTCCTCAGCAGTGAAAAATTCCAACGCGCCTTGATTCGAATGACATAAAGCATGTATTCCAAACACCCAACGATTTTTACTGAAACATGTATTTTGAAATATTTGAACATATTTTGCTTTCTTTGAAAAGTGTTTTCAACAGTGAATCTATTCAATTTTTTGAGTCATTGAAAAAATTTGCTATTGGAAAATTCGGTGATGTCCAGAAATTAATAGAAATTTATCGTGGTCACTTGGAAGAGTATAGATTGGTTGCTGATTGTGAGATGTTTCTGAATTTGATGAAGACAAGTGGAAAAAATTGAATTTTCAAAATATGCTTGAAAAATTATCTCCGATCAACAATGTCACAAAGTCGTTTAAATCACGTCGCTCTATTACATTTATATTCAGAGAAAACGGATGCTCTTGATTTGGCAAAAATGATGGACGAGTTTATTGTAAAAAATCCGAAACGAAAAAATGTATTTGCACTTTCCTATAAATAAAAATTAGCTTTATAACAAATGTCTGTCGATTATTGTATTTTTTTCACTGTTACTGCTTGTAACTTCCACAGAACCTGCAACATGAATTTTCATAATATTATGCAGAAAAAATTGTTGAGGAAATTTTTGGGGGCGGTGATAATCAAATTCGTTCCCCATAAAAACTGAAACTGTTCGGCCAGCCCTGTTCACAATTAATTTACTTTCTTAAAATCAAACTCTTCACACTAAGGGGAATAGTTACCATGTCAACACTATTAAAGCTTGTTTTGTTCCAATACGAAAAAATTAAACTTTATCTACTTTAAAATGGTGTGCAAGTAAAATTCACTTCTCTTTTTTCTGCGTTGATTTCTACCTTTTCAACTCAATATAAGTGATATCTGTGAATTTAAAAACTTTGGTAAATTGCGTCCTAATATGAGTACTTCACTGACATAATTTTAGCGAACATTCAGTTGAAGTTGAAACAATTTCAAAAAATGTCCATACTTTTTCAGCTGCGAAAGAAATTGATGACCTATATAATTTGGGTTTTATCACCTTTTTCCTAAAAAAAGATTACTTTTAAACACCAAGAAGGAAAATATTGCCGATAAATACTTCTAGACCTAATCTTTCGAATAAGCTCCGGAAATGAGTACGCTAATCTTTTTTTCCGTGACAGAAAGACTGACGCCACCACGAACGTGTATATTTAAAGTCTATCTAGAATCGAAAATATTGTATAATACAATGGTATAATTATGAATTACATCGTAAAACACATTTTGGTTACATTAGGTAAAACTTAATTTTCGTTTTTAGGTCACGTTTTCACGATTCTGCCCTGTTGTGGAGCGCTCGGACTATAAGGTAGAGGATAAGTCTTGTGTTTTAAAATCATTTATATCTGAGTATTTTTTTGAAACGTTAATTAAAAAATAGAAAATCATTTTTTCATACTTCCAGTTATTGGCATATTTTCTCAGGAATTACATTATGTTTTTAAAGTGAACCAAAATGGATCGCTACATAGTATCAATGTTCCATGTAAGTACAAAGTTTTCCTAAATCATAAAAGGTTATATAATTGTGATATCAACTTTGCCGAATTCAAGATCCAAAATTGGTTCTTTAAACTGATTATAATAAAACGCAAATATCACTGAAAGAGAAGTGTAATGCTTATCGCAGACGAGATAACGATAATAGGATATATGATCCAATTTAAGGAACCACTCGAATATAGTGTAGTAACAGTTTCAACGAAATTTTTCATTACTCTTATTAGGAGTTTTTTCCTGTAATTAGAAAAGATAAGGATGCTTTATATTTTCATCATATCCTTCGCGATTTTCCTCAATACAATTGGTAAGTATATGCATATAATACATCTATAATTTTAAGTTCATTTTTCTAAGCTCCACCCATATCAGATTTGTATGAAAGTTCATTTGCATTCTATGCCAATCGCTATTTTCTTACAAACTTTATTTTAGTTTGACGGATACGAGAGAGATTTCAATCTTAATTTATTCCGTGGGAATCGAGAACATAAGTGTAACAAAAAATAGAATTCCAAAAGACTCCTTATTAATATGGAGTTCGTATAGATTACAAAACCACCTTAGTACTAGTTGCGTAGGGTCTGTCCTGCAATGTGAAGAAAGTATCATTTTTTTGTAGACCAGTTTTTTTTACCGATATTTTGACTCCATTCGGATCAGTTTGATCTACTTTCAGATTTAGGCATTATACTATAAAAATGGTCGACCGTTTTTGGTGCGAATATATTCTCTCATCAAGTATCTTTATTTTTTACTTTTCAAGTACACTGCACGATGATAAATCATAAGAAGCAAGCATATCAAGTCATGTACTTCAAGTTAGTTCATAATCTTGGCTCCTCTCTGAAACTGAACCAGTGAAATTGTCACAGGTTGAATTCGAATTTTAAAATATTACTGGTGAAAGTATGATTTTCCGACTTTGACTGGGTAAACCAGAAATTGACTCAGTCCGATGCGCTGTTGCCGTACGGTTCATTGAATTTCTCGAGTGAAAAAGAACTTTTGAATTCACTAGTGTTTGTTTTAACTTTTAAAGATAGTCTTCAACGGTTTGCAATAAGAAGGGGATATATTATCTTTTGCTTTCATATGAGGAAGCTCCTGTCCACTTGAGTTTGATTTTGAGAAACTTGACACGTTAAAGTAATGACGGATCTTCCCTAAGTTAGACGCTATATAATATTTCCTATTATTATATTGCAAGTCGGCCCTTATTTATTGGTGTAAGAGCAAGGTACGGGTTTTTAAAGATAATTTTTCAATGCTTAGCACAACAGTGATGAATGATAAATGCCTTATCTAACCAGCGGATGGACGGCAATGCTTACGACCCGATGAGTATTGCTACTGGTATTTCCATCTATTGAGATTTGACTTAAAATTACTAAAACTTCGGCATGCACTAATAGGTCCCCGAGAAATTTTTTGTTTAAAATATCAAAAAAGTCCCCTTATTACAAATGACTTAGTTATTGTTTCACCAATCTAGTTAGTTTTCGTTTAAGCAACTTTCTTTAACAATCTCATTATTTATTAACAAACAAAAACTTATTATCAGCATCTCTAAGAAAAAAAGTTTTTTTCTTGGATTTTTTTCATAGGATGAGCCATTTTCAATTCACAGTGTTACAAACAAATGATTTCTTAACAAAACTGCATATCTTCACATTTTCATCTTAAGACCTATCACTCAAAAAATTGTAATCAAGCACATTATCTACATCAAGAATTTATCTCTTAAAAATAAAAATAAATCTTCCGATCACATGAAGGTCATTTAAATTGTATAGTTTGTTTCCTTTTGCAAAATATGCTTTGAGCTATCTGTAAGTCAAAATTGATCAAATTTAACTAATTACTAGTGAAGTATTACGGATTCTATTAGCGAAAATCAAAAAGTCAAGATATTTCCCCATTTAACAGTGGAAAATACAGCTGCTGTGCACTATGGAGGTATTCATTATGGTTGTATTTTCAGTGCTCATTTTTTATCTTGTTTTCTTTTAGTTTTCAAATGAATTTGATGTTTTCGTAGAGGGAGGCTTTTCCCTAACATAAAAAAATATAAGATTCTTTCAACATTTTTGAGACTTATGTTTCTGTTTTCCCTAAAATCTTATTTTGATAACCAAAATACCCACCAAAATGTCAAGTGATCTGTTATCTTGCAATGAACAACTTTTTAACTCAAGGTTGCGTTACATTCCAAATTAAATTATAATTGAAAGATTGTAACTTTTTTTTAATTTCGAAGTAGCTACTGATCATTAAAGAATGGTTATCGGAAGTTCGTCAACAGATAAGTACATGTGTCTCGTAGATGCAAACAATTGCTTAAAATGCAGTGCTCTTATATTCCTAATATAAAAGATCCCCCTATAAACATGGAAAATAAATTTTCGAAGAAATTTTAAAACGATGTTGTAGGTTATGGTAGAGCATGACAGGTTCTTAATTTGAGCACTTGATGCATCTCGATAACTAGACAGACATATCATACACATTACTATTGCATTTTCAATACTAATGAAGTTTCATTATATCAACCAGATAAAAATATATTTTTTAAATTAATAAATCGATATTGCTACACTATACGATATTCCAACAGCAGGTGAATCAATGCGTTTCAAGAACGCGAAAAAAAAGTTTTTCTCATATAAACAGAATAAAACATTTTATGTAACTTGGTAAATCAGTACTGTTCACTCATAAAAGTTTCAACAATATGTTATTGCTGCATCTCAAATAATCGAAAAAATAAACTAGTTATCGTATTGCTGTATTTCAATATCAAAGAAGTTTATCTGATATAAACAAGCTCTTTTTTTGAAATTTCTAAACACAAAAGAAACCCCTTCTACATCGAAGAACTAGCACAAAATCATATCAGACCTGGATAGCACTCGAAGATACAATTCTTACGAATTCCATTATCATAGCTTTTACTTTTCGAGATATGTTGGACAGAAGAAAGTTTCACACACGCAGACTTTTTGTAAAAACTGCATTTTCGTAATCCTGTGGTCAAACTATATCGAAATATGTCATAAAGTTATATTTAAAATTTTTTATGATAACAAGCATCTCTATGCGGAAGCACTATATATACAGCCACTTCTAATTCGTATATTTGTATTTTTTTAAATTACATTTCCAAACTCCTGGGGTCCAATTATATTGAAATATGTCAAAAAGTAGCTTACAAAAACGAAATTAAAAAGCTTGTGCTGCGTGGAAGCAAAACTAATTGCTTAGTAAAAATATATAAACTTATATATTGTATTTAGCATTGAAAAAGATTACGGAAATAGAAAAAGTGAACAATAGAAAAATAATAATAAACCAACGTCATGATGTAAGAATGTTAACACTGCTGAAGCAATAATAAGGCGCTATTCTGAAATTGCAAGCCTAGCCTAGCCTGATTCTATTGCCAAAAAATTGCTTTCTAATTTTATGCACAAAGTTAAGAAATATAACAACTTTTTAAAGTTACAATGAATTAATAGGCTACATATTAATTATAAACATTCAAACCAATCGTGCGCTTCTGTTTAACAGAATGCTCTTTTCGATTTTCAAATTTTTTACGGTTGTACATTGTTCTACTATTCCATAAAAAGTTTCAATCATTCAAGAGATCGTATGAAATATATTTTTCAAAAGGCTGTTAATAAATAATGGCTCAGTGTACGAGGAAATGTCACAAGTAAAAACTTTTATCTTGTATCAAAGATTATTGAAAAATTGAAAAAAAAGTAAATTGTGGTCATGAAAGGTTTTTATTTGTAAAAATCGTTATAAACAATGCAGGAAGAGAGTCAAGACTATTTTTTCTTAAAACTACCAAATTTTAGTCACCATTGGCGGAGAGAGGTTCTGATGCAATGGAAGATTTCTTTTTGCTTTCAAACGATCTAATCTCAATATATAATGACAATGTAAAGTTATACATTTTTCTGAGCAATAGATTCCATGTAACAGCTATCCTTCAAAAAAGTGCAAGTGATTCTAGAATTTTTTATCTTAATAAATTGAAGTTTAATCTTTTTAAGGTATTTCTTATAATATTATTAATTATAAATATATTTTTATGTGAATAGGGTTGTAATAATTTCAGGTTTACTAAAAAAAATCTTTAGATAGTTGCAGTTTTCAATTTACCGGTAGCAACGTTCTAATTAACGGAAGAAACTATTTTCATTTTAGACTATTTCGAGAGAATTTAAAAATAGTTATTAACACTATAAATAAGGTTATTAACACTATAACTATACAATTCTTGGCGCTCCTGACGATATCTATTCTTGAAAATCGTTAAAAGTATAGTTATGTTCGTTTGTTATTTTGTGAAAGTGAGAATGAAATACTGAAGGAAAGGCAAAAACGATATTTTGAATTAAATTAAAGGATCTATAATTAAAAGAATTAACGAAGTCAATATATAGTAACGATTGTGATTTACATTTAGAAAATTATTCTTCGGATATAATTTTTAACACTTCTGAAAATGTGGTTACTAAACATCAGGCTAATTGAAATAGTGTATAGAGAAAAAATTGTTCTGTAAGCAGATTTAAGGTCAGTATATAATTTATGAAACATGACACAAAACTACATTTTTGAGTTGCGTTATCATCTACCTCAAAAACAAAAAGTCAGGCAAATGATGAAAAAATGAATCTATGTTTTAACATCTCACGCATAGAGAGGTGATGAATTTAGGCAGATTAAATTGAAGGAAAAAGAGAACAAAGTTACACACCAAAGAGACTAAGAAAAAAAAAAAGAATTTTTGAATATTAACGATCCTGCTGATTCCTCTAAAGAAGTTACTAGAAAAAAAGAAGTTAAAAGCAAGACAAGACCGACACCTATACAACTGGGGTACCAAGAATTGGGTCAACCCCTGCCAAGATTTCTTTACATATCTAACATTTAGAACTTTTTTAAATGTATATTTTTTCAAAATAGGACAGATAATTAGAAGCAAAAGCTTATAATAACTTTAATACTTACCACTTCGCGTATACCTACAAGATACTCACTTAATCATTTCTTGAATATCATTTGTAATAAATTAGCATAATAAGATTATACATGCGGACTGTCGGTTATTTCTAAATCTCCATTTGGGAATTGCTCACATTCAATGACAGCACATGACTGCACACTTTGAAGAAAATTTAATCATCTGGTTGCTGTTGCAGAGTGGAGTTCGGAGTTTGATTGTTTACCTAATGGTGAACCTATCCCTGATGAACCTTATTCTGGACCTTCTTCTTCCATAGATAGAAGTCATCCTCTTGCCAGGTCTCCAGTTAGGCCTCCTCGTTTCAGGTCTCCTCCTGCCAGACACGCTTCTTCCACCCCTTCTACAATATTTAAACACAATATTGAATGTGTGCGGCTTATTCCACACAAAAATTCACATCGGGTATTTGAAATCCGCAGATACACTTTTCCCCCGGATACACCGCTGGTATTAAGAGTTGGAAATAACGCCTCTGCGCCTATGCCAACCGAAGAGCAAAACGTTTTAACAACACCCACTGGTGACATATTTGCTATATTAGAATACAGTAATACCGTCTTGCGTGGAATATATACAAGATATGATACTATGAAAAGGGCAAAAATAAACATGAACACCGGCGCGGTTGTTGAATTAAACAAAAATGAAATCAAGGAAACTCCCTTAGGCAAGAGTCAAATAATCGCAAAGAATTTTGCAATATTATATCCTCAGGAATATTGATTTAATTTCTTTTTAATCTAAACCTAAAATATAATATTGTTTGCGATCCGAAGTAGGATTAAAATATTACCTGTAACTGTTAATGGCATCAGTCCGCAATAAGAAAGAAACTTTTTCGCATTCATTTAAAGTCGGTATATTGAGTTAGATATTACTGCAGAAACAAAACAAAACAAACTTTTTTATTAGACCCCGTCAATATTTGGTCTCAGTTACCTTAAATATTAATTATTACGATTTGAACTGATAGAACATGATCTTTACAATTATGTATTTTTTCAATATTAGTCGCAATCTAAAATCTGATTAGAATAATTATTGAAGTTGCGTATTAAGAGTGGAAAAATTACATCTTCATTCACAAAAAAAAACTTTTACTACATACAAGCAAATAATTAAGTTTGTAAGTGACGAATAGGTTATTTATTTCTTAAAATAAATAATTTCTAATTGCCATAGACTGTAGACTTATTTTATCATTAATCATTAATTAAAAATAATTTAAAATATGGGTATTCCATTTTTGATCAATAATTTATCTTCTTCAGTACAATATTCAACTTTACTAACCTGTTTGTTAAAAATTTATGTATTTAGTTGAAAATTCCTCTCTTTTTAGGAAATTAATCTTCTTGGTTGAAAATGAAACTACTTAGTTAAAAGTTCAACTAAATTGTTGAAAATTAATTTTTTGGTTGATGATGCATCATTTTAGTTCAAATTCTTATAATTTATTAAAAATGAAATTATTCAATGAGAAATAAGTTCTTTCTTTATAAAAAATTATGTATTTCTTCTGTAAGATATTAATCTTTCTGGTTACAAATCCACGTTTTTTTTTGTTGAAAAGCAGCAAATTTTGTAAAAAGTTTGTCAACTTTTTTTTTAAATTAAACAATTTTGTTCAAAAGTATCCTTTTTGGATAAAACCTGTTTTCTTCAAATTAAACATATTTTTCGGTTAAAATTTCAACTTCCATTTTTTATTATTAATTCATTTCTCTGGGCTAAAAAAGATTGTACTAAGTAGAAAATTCAAGAACTTTTTAGTCATTTTCTTAAATGGAAATTTTTTATTTTAGTTGGAAATTCATCTCCTTGGCCAAATATTCAACTAATGTGTTGAAAAATCTTTTTTTACTTCGTTGAAAATATATGAGCGGTGCTGGGGAAAAACGACTTCAGTCCACGTTTCCCTGAAAATGAGCTAGAGGTGCCATCTAGTAGCACTTTGAGAGTACTATAACACTTACCAACAAAATGGGAACAATGACTTCAGTCCTTGAAAATACACTAAAAGGATTCACCGTAGTAGGGAAAAAGGACACGAGTCGAAACTTTGAATTTGATTTTTCTCAAAATCAGCTGGAGTGGACTGAGGTCGTTATTCCCCTGCACCCTTCATATTACTGACCTGGAAATGTAACTTTTTCTTTTGAAGATTCATTTTTTTAATTGAAAACTCACTCATTTGGTGGCAAATTCTTTTCTCTAAATTAACTTTTCAAACTAAAAATTTAACCATTCCATTTTTGTTGGAAAATTGTAATGCTTTAATTTAAAATTTTACTTATTTGCGGAAAATTCATATTTTTCGGTAGAAAATGAACCTTTTCGCTGAAAATTATACCACTTTTTTATGTTTTCTTTTTAGAAATAACCCTAAGACGTAACTGCAATTTATTATTCAACAACTAAGATACAACTTTTTGTTGCTGAACTTTTCCGAGATACCATTTCTTCTCAGACTTTCAAAATCATTAAAAAAGGTCACAATTCAATGTATTAACTAACTAAAAATAATTTTCAGTGGGTAAGAGTAACAAAAAAAAAGATTAATAATATTATAAACAAATTAATTTTCAAAAGTCATTTTTTAAAGATTTGCAATGATTAACTAATTTTAACCCATAGCTTTTACATTAAGTATCACAGATAAGGATGTTCTCTTACAATAAGTTAAGAATAGCTAATTAATGCAAATTATGTAAACAACTTTTATAAACAAATGCACATTTTAAATATTTTTTTATTAATAGGATTGATGTTTTTTTGCGGAATCAGCTTGAAAAGTCTTGCGGAATTACCCTTGCTGTCATATTTTGCATACTGAGCAAAAAGTGCGAATTATTTTTTAAAAATTTATAAACAAATGCACATTTTGTCCATTTTTCATAAATAGGCTTGATTCTTTTCGGACATCATAAAAAATGGTCAAAAGGTGCATTACTTCAGCAAAATTGTTTAAATAAATACTAGCTTCTGTCAGTATTAAACATATAACAGCAAAGAATCTCTTGCAAGACATTTCGCACTGATTCCGAAAAAATTGAACCTATTCATAAAAAAATGGTCAAAATGTGCATTTCTTTATAAAATTGTTTAAATAAGAATCA
>JAWWLR010025411.1:0-10761 GCA_035041075.1 Acraspis erinacei | reverse complement strand
GTAGTCTGCAGTCTTTATTTTGTAGTCTGCGGTCTGTATACTGCAGTCTGTAGTCTTTAGTTTGTATTCTGCAGTCTGTGATATGTAGTCTGTCTGCCCGTAGTCTGTAGTATGTATGTCCGTAGTGTTTAGTCTGTAGTCTGTAGTCTGTTGTCTGTTGTCTGTGGTCTGTAGTCTGTACTCTGTAGTCTGTAGTCCGTACTCTATAGTCTGTAGTATGTAGTCTGTAGTATGCCTAGCCGTAGTCTGTAGAGTGTAGACTGTAGTCTGTAGTATGTATCTTCGTAGTCTGTAGTTTTTTGTTTGTAGTCTGTAGTCTATACTCTTTCTGTCCGTAGTCTGTAATCTGTAGTCTGTAGTTCCTAGTATGCAGTCTTTATTTTGTAGTCTGCGGTCTGTATCCTGCAGTCTGTAGTCTTTAGTCTCCAGTCTGCAGTCTGTGATATGTAGTCTGCCTGCCCGTAGTCTGTATGTTCGTAGTCTTTAGTCTTTAGTCTGTAGTTTGTAGGCTGTAGTCTGTAGTCTGTAGTATGTAGTCTGTCTGCCGTAGTCTATAGTCTATAGACTGTAGTCTGTTGTCTGTAGCATGCATGTCCGTAGTATTTAGTCTGTATCATGTAGTCTTTAGTCTGTAGTATGCATGTCCGTCGTATGTAGTCTGTAGTCTGTCTGCCGTAGTCTATAGTCTATAGACTGCAGTCCGTGATATGTAGTCTGTATTCTGTAGTCTGTATTATATCTTGCCGTATTCTGTAGACTGTAGTCTGTCGTCTTTAGTATGTTTGTCCGTAGTATGTAGTTGACAGTCTGTAGCCTGTAGTCTCTAGTATGTAGTATGTCTCTCCGTAGTCTGTACTTTGTGTTATGTAGTATGTAGTATGTTGTCTGTAGTCTGTAGTATGCCTGTCCGTAGTCTGTAATATGTAGTCTGTAGTCTGTAGTCTGCAGTATTTGGTCTGTAGCCCATAGTATGTAGTCTTCCTGTCCCTAATCTGTAGTCTCTAATCTGTAGTCTGTCTGTCCGTAGTCTGTAGTCTGTAACCTGTAGTCTGTAGTCTGTAGTTTGTGGTCTGTAACCTGTAGTCTGTCTCTCCGTAGTATGCAGTCTGTAGTCTGCAGTCTTTAGTATTAGCTCTTTCTGTCCGTAGTCTGTAATCTGTATGTCCGAGGTCTGTAGTCTGTAATCTGTAGTATGTAGGCTTTAGTCTGTAGTCTCTAGTCTGCAGTCTGTAGTCTGTAATCTGTAGTCTGTAGTCTGTAGTCTGTAGTCTGTAGTCTGTAGTCTGTAGTCTGTATTATGTCTCTCCGTAGCCTGTAGTCTGTAGCACGATTTCGTAAACCAACTGTTTCGGATGATATGAAAAAAAATTCAAAAGTAGAACATTCATTTTTGAAAGCCTGACAAGATTATCATGACGAATTTTAAAATTTTTTCTAAAAGTTGAAAATTCTAATTTTGATCAGACAAAAAATAACAAAAAATTCCATTTTGCGGTCCAACTATGCCAGATACGAAAAAAAAATGAAGTAACGAAAATTGTTGGCCGTGAGAAGATCTACAAATTTTTCATTAATCACTTTTCGATAGGACGCATAGTTTTTGTTTGAATTCTTAAAAGACCACATTATAAATAAAAAAATTAAAACTTTAGACAAACGACACAGGCTACGAAAAAATTAATAGAGAAAAGTTGCTCTGGCAAGAAATAGCGAAAAATCCAAATAAATATTGACAATGGGTTTTTACTCTTTTTACAACAAATTAAATAAAATAATAAAATAACATAACTTCTCGGAAAAAATGTAATATTAACGTAATATTACAAGTGTACGTTATATGATTTCAAATAGTCTCGCGCAACAATACTTTAAAAACTGTCTCATTTCATCCAAATTATAAAGTAGAATATGAAAAATCTTGGGGTTTGCAAATACCATCAAAGATTTTAAATTCCTTGACATGGTTTTATATAGAATGAAATCTTTGAAATCCTTTAAAATGCCTTCAAATTATTCAAAACGAGAAAAATTCTTGGAGTTTTAAAATACCCTCAGATATTTCAATTACTTTAAAACTTTTGAATATTCATGGGAATATTTCAAATCTTTTGAAATTCATCAAAATATTTTAAAATGCTACAGAATCTTTGGAATCCATTAAAACTCTTCAATTTTTTTACATCTATTAAAAAATCCTTGTAATCTTAAGACACCCTTAACTATTTTTAATTTTTTCAAATTCTCGGAATCTTTAAAAATGCCCCAAAATCATTGAAATCGTTTGAAATGGATTTTAATTTGAATTAATTTGAAAATTTGTTCAGTTTTAAAATACCCTTAAATATTTTTAATTCTTTGAAATTTTTAAAATTTTCTCTGAATCTTTAAACATACCACAAAATCTTTAAAATCCTTTAAAATTTTTCAATTTTCTGAAATCGAATTTAAATCTTCTCAACTCTTTCAGAATCTTCAGAATCTTTCAAAATAAAACTAAATCTTTGAAATCCTTTAAAATCCCTTTAATTAATTAAAATCGATTGAAGAAGCTTGGAGTCTTACCATACACTTAACTATTTTAAATTCTTTGAAATATTTTTATATCCCTTGAAATCTTGAATTCGACGGATTCTTTACAAATGCCACAAAATCTTTGAAATTCTGGAAAATGTCTTTAATTTGAAATCGATTAAAGAATCTTTAAGTTTTAAAATATCCATAAATATTTGCAATTCTTTGAAATGTTTTGAAATCTCTTGAAATCTTTAAAATCTCTTTAAAATTCATCGAAATCTATAAAAATACTAAACATTGTTTGTTACCCTGAAAAGCCCTTTAATTGATTAAAATAAATTGAAAAATCCTAGTCTGAAAATTCCTTTTAAAATTTTTGATTCTTTGTAATCTTTTTCTGTCCATTGTAATCTTTAAAATCTCTTTAAAATTCCACGAAATCTTTACAAATACCACAAAATATTTGGAATCCTTGAAAATCTTTCAATTTTCTGAAATCGATTGAAACATCTTTGGAATCTTAAAATAACCTTAATTATTTAAAGTTCTTTCGAATCTTTTGATGTACCTTAAAATCTTTTAATTCTCATTGAAACCCTTTAAAATGCCTTTAATTTGAAATCAATTGAAATTTTTTTTAGTTTTAAAATATCCTTCAATATCTCAAATTTTCTCAAAATCTTTAATACTCAAAAATATTTGAAATCCTTTAAAATCCCTCAATTTATTTAAATCTATTAAAATCCTTGGAGTCTTTTAAAATCCCATAAAATATTTCAATATTTCTAAAGTATTTTGATATCCCTCGAAAAATTTCAAATCGTTTCGAAATTCTTTGCAATCTTTAGAAGTACAAACAAATCTTCTAGAAGCTTGGATTTTTGAAGTACCTCTGGATATATTTTCGTTTCATCATTATTCGAATGCCTTAAATCCATACTTTAGGTTTCTTTAGAAATCGTAATTATTTTGGGCAATTTTCGGGTTTGATGCACGTTAACGATTTTTTGGAATCATCACTTACAAACCCTGGGATACAATTATAAGCTCCGAGTTCACAGTCCTGTTAAAATAAAACAAATACGCACATAATTAATAATTATTAAAAATAATATTTGTCTAAATTCAGATCTTTTTCATAACCTGCTTACTATGCTTTCACATTTTCGCTCATTCTTGTGATGGCCTGTACGTGGACACACTTGTTTGCAACCTGGGATTGCATTTGGGAGAACTTTCCTGTTAATATCAAATAATTAGGTATATAATGATAATTTTTTTAATTGAATTTTTTCTGAAAAAGATCTCCTCTCGCCGCTTAACTGGGAAACGAAGCACAGAACTTCAGCTTAACGGTTCGGTGCTTTTCCATTAAGCTACTAGAGAGATCGAGATGAGAATCCTTTTTAGAAATACACTCATTGTTATGCAAAGTGTTACAAGTCAAATTTTGAGACCGTCTTATCATCAGAGAATAACATAATTTTTCAATATTTTCAAAGACTAGATGGAGCTATGAATTAAAAAATGGTTAAATCATTTCTTTCTAAAAAAAGATCTTTCCTCAATTCGCTAAGCCACAGAGCTTCTGAATTCCGGGTGGGTGCTTTCCCATTAAGCTATTGGGGGATCAGGAGAAGAATCCTTTTCCAGAAACATACGCATTTTTATGCCAGGTGTTACAAGTCAAATTTTTCAACTGTATTATCATCATAGATTAACAGAATCTTGCAATATTTTCAAAGACTATATGGAGCTATGAATTAAAATATGTTTAAATTTATTTTTTCTGAAAAAGAGCTTCTTATTCACTAAGTTGGAAATCGAACCACAGAACTTCCGATTGACGGTCGGATGCTTTCCCATTAAGCTACTAAAAAGGTCGAGAAATAAAGAGAATAAAAGAATTTTCTCAACATTTTCACAGGCTAGATGGAGCAATGAATTAAAAAATGTTTAATTCAATTTTTTCTAAAAAAAGATCTTCTCAAGTTTCTAAGGTGGGAAGCGTACCACAGAAATTCCAATTGCCGGTCAGGTTCTTTTCCATTAAGCTACCAGAAATATAGAGAAGAATCCTTTTTGGAAATAACCTCATTTTTATGCAAGGTGTTACCAGTCAAATTTTGAAACTGTATTATCATCAGAGATTAACAGCATTTTTCAAAATTTTCACAGGCTAGATAGAGCTTTGAATTAAAAAATGTTTAAGTCAATTTTTTCTTAAAAAAAGATCTTTCCTCATTTCACTAAGCTGGAAATCGAACCACAGAACTGCTGATTTCCGGGTGGGTGCTTTCTCATTAAGCTACTAGAGAGATCAGGAGAAGAATTCCTTTCCATAAATATACGCATTTTTATGCCAGTTGTTACAAGTCAAATTTTTCAACTGTATTGCCATAAGAGAATAAAAGAAATTTTCAACATTTTTACATACTAGATGGAGCTATGAGTTAAAAACGGTTTAATTCAATTTTCTCTAAAAAGGATCTTCGCCATGCGCTAAGCTGTAAATAGAACCACAGACCTTCCGATTGCTGATCGGGTGCTTGCCCATTAAGCTACTAGATAGATCGAGAGAAGAATCCTTTTTCAGAAATACACGCATTTTTATGCCTTGAAACTGTATTCCCATTAGAGAGTAAAAGAATTTTTCAACATTTTTACAGACTAGATGGAGCTATGAGTCAAAAAATGTTTAATTAAAATTTTTCTAAAAAATCTTCTCCATTCTCTAAGCTGGAAAATCGACTAGAGAAATGAAAAGAAGAATAATTTTACAGAAATATACGCATTATCATGAAAGAAAAAAAAATTAATTAAAAAGATTTTAAAATCATAGCTTGAAAAATTTGATTTTTAATATCTGGCATAATAATGCGTTTATTTCCGAAAAATAATTCCTTTCTAGATAACTCTAGTAGCTTAATGGGAAAGCACCCGACAGGCAATCGGAAGTTATTAGGTTCGATTCCCAGCAAAGCGAAAGGAGAAGATCTTTTTTCAGCAAAAATTTAATTAAAATTTTTGTAACTGATAGCTCCATCCAGTCTGTAAAGTCATTAAGAAATTCCGTTTTTCTTGTAGATTTTATATCATTTTAATTTCATACAAATTTTCCTGATATTTTTTTACATTTAACTGGACACTTCGATTTGCTACCTGGACTTGCATGTGGTATTTTGGCACATTCCGCTGCTGGATCTGGAATTGTTTTTAAAACTTGAAATTTCTACCAAAAACATACATTTTCAAGAGAAGACATACATTTTTAAAAAATTAGTTTAATTTTCAACGAAGTACATTAATTTTATAACAATGCAGAAAACTTTGAACAAATTAAATTCATTTTAAACCAAAAAGTTGAGTTTTGAAATTCAAAAAAATGTATTCAGCAAGAATACAGTGGCTAAAAATTAATTAGTAAAATTATTAATTTTCAATAAAAAAATTAATTTTTAAAAGACCGTTGAACTTTCCACCAAATACTCAAAGTCTCAGACTGAAAATATGAAGTTCCTAAAAAACAGTTGAATTTTAGATTTGAAAATATCAATTTGAAAAAAAGGTAATTTTCCATTGAATAAAAAATAATCGCATAAAAAATTAGTTTTTAACAAAAAGAACCAACATTTATTCAATTTAATTTTCATCCAAATAGATCAATTTTCCAACAAAACAAAAAATAAATAAATAATTAAAGATTAAATTTCAACGAAAAGAGTAGTTGATACTTTATTTTTTAATTTTTTATTGTAAATCAAAAACAGTTTGATACATCCCGAAAAGATAAATTTTCAATAATATGGTTGAATGTTAAAAAAGAATACATTAGTTTTAGTTTGACTTTTCAATTAAATAATTATATTTGAAGCAAAGAACATGCATTTTTAATAAAAGATATACATTTTTAACGAAATAGTTGAATTATCGAAAAAATTAACGTTATGATAAAGAAGAAGAAATTTCAACAAATTACGAAAATTTTTAAACAAAAATTAAATTTTCGAACTAGAAAAAATAGATTTTAACCAAAAGTGGAATGGTTAACATTTGATTAATAAAAATATTAGTTTAAAACGAAAAAAACTAATTTTCCACAAAATAGTTTAATTTTCAGGCTAAATTGACGAAATTTCTACAATGCAATTGGTTTATTAATCTGAGAATGTATATTTTCTGCAAAAAAATTCATTTGTGAGCAAACAGTAGAACTTTTCGCCAGATAGATAATTTTTGGCCAAAAAATTAATTTTTAATAAAGAAAACTAAATTTTATCAAATTAGCCTAATTTTTAACGAACTCAATGAATTTTCATCTAGAACAGATCAATTTTCAATCGAACAGTTTCACTTTTAAAAACCAAAATATTAAAATTCTACTCAAAGATTTTAAATCTCAACAAAAGAATTAGGTGATATTTGAGTAATAAAAATATATTAATTTTAAATTGAAAAAGGGTATTTGCAACCAATTTCATTCACAAGAACATATTTTTTAAACAAAATGGTTGCATTTTTATTTAAAAAAGGATGAAATTTCTATCATAGGAAAAGAATTTTAAAATGGAAAAACGAATTTTCAACAAAAGTAGACTTTTCAAACAGGAAAGATTATTTATTCATAAAAAAACGCATCAAAATTTTTGAACTTGCAGTTTAATTTTAATTTTAATTTTAAAGCAACGAACGAGATAAATTTTAAAAATCAAAAAGTAATTTTTACAGACTTGCATTTTAATTAAAATTACCTTTACCGGCTCCCATGGCCATTTAATAAAAATATTTTTTTGAATCCGCCAAATACAGTAATTTTTTGAAAGGGAAGTAAATTTTAAATCCAAAAGGATCAATTTGCAAACTGGAAAGACGAATTATTCACAAAACAATTTGTCCTTATTTGAAAGAAAAAAAATTATTACAAAATAATTACATTTTCAACAAAATAGTTGAATTTTCAATCCGATAAGAATAATTTTCAATGAAAAATGTAAAAGCTGATATTTTCAACAAATAAATTCATTTCAAATAAAAAGCCGTCATATTTATAAATTGCAATTTTTACCAAAAACGATAAATTTCCAAACAAAAAGACTAATTAGCATCAAAAAGTAGAGTTTTTCAATCAGAAAAGATTTTTCAGTTCGCAGTGAAAAAGAATTTTAACTAAATTTTTGAAATTTGAAGCGAAAAGTTCATTTTTAATAACATAGTTGAATTTGGTATGAAAATAACAGCATTTTTAACTAATAAAATTTTTTTTTTTAAAACAGTTGCATTTTTCAGCAAAAAATTGGACTTTCAACAAATAAAGTTAATTTTTAATAAAGTACTTCAACCTTCAGCAAAGTAGTTGAATTTTTAAAACAAAACAAAAATTATTCAAAAAAGTTGCATTTTAAATTCAAAAATACAAATTGTTAATCAAATACTTAATTTTCAAGCAAAAAAGATGAATTCTCATTAAAGAATTTAATAGTTGCATTTTGAACAAAAGGCCATAAAGTTTCAACAAAAAATGGATTAGTTTTATTTTCAGTAGAAAAAAGTTAATTTAAAAAAAAGAGTTTTCGACATTCATCAAAATAATTCAATTTCCAAATAAAAAATATGAATTTTTCAAACCAAATTGATAATTTCGATCTTGATCATCAATTATCAGGAGAAAACAGAATATTTTAGTATTAAGTTAGAAGAAATTAATATCTAATAAAAAATCAATTTTCAACAAAATAAAAAAGTTTTTGATGATGTAGCAGAAATTTGAACCAAAATAAATAACTTCTAAAACGAACTTTTAACGAAAAATAGTTTGAATCGGGTTCTATTAATTCATAAAATTAAACTTTTTTCTAAAAAAGATCTGCTCTCATTCAAACGAAAAAAACGAGAAAAAGGAGAAGTTTCTTAAAAACAAGTGAAAAAAGGAATCCTCTTGAAAAGGGGTAAAAAAGGAGCGAAAATATGGAAGAACTTTTTTTGTAGAACTCTTCTTGGGTTGAACTACTACTACAAATTTTATTATACTTTTTTGTAGAACTCTTCTGGGGGCGGGGGGGGGTCCAGAAATCTGATGAAAACCTTCAATCCAAGAGAGTTTTATGAACACAAAAAATGAATTTTTGAAAATGAGAGGGTTTCTATTTTTTTTAAACAATTTTCCCTTTTGTAAAATTAGGCCGAAAAATTTCAGAAAAGCATCAGGAAATCTAAAATTATGATAAATGTACTCAGAATTCCTCAAAAATTAATTTTACAAAATTAGGGGGAGGGGCCAGTGTTTAAAATTAGCCCCCCACTTTCGAAAAATGTAGTCTCACTGATCCTGCTTATGTACCATTTGCTTATGTTTGATAAATTTAATGCTTGCCCTTTCAAGGTAATCGTGACACCTCAGTGCTAGCAGGAGAAAAGCACGACAATTCACTGAAGTTGGTTGGGACTGACATTATAAATTTAACATTTCAATTCTATAATTTAAGTCCATAATTTTATTTTCTGATCAGAACGATCCTTCATACACTAAAATATTGATGATTGTGCATTTTACAACTACAGAATTACATTGCCCTTTCTTGTAAACATGATGATGAAGGTAAATGCTAAATACTCATTTCAGAATGTATTTAAAAAAATTTGGTATTGACTTGTGTAAACAGAGATCAATATCAGACATTGCTGCAATAACAACAGATGTTATTTTGCTATTATTATTTTTTTTTTTACCCAAACATGTTTTGAACCAACAAGTACTACAATTCCTGCATTCCATGATAATCATGACATTAAGTAGAACAAAATTCAGTCGAATCACTTTAATTCTATATTAAGATTTTTTATATTCGCATCTTTTCCTTTTTCAAGCACAAAGAGACATTTATCGAAAATATTAAATTTTCAACCAAAATTTACTTTCCAAAGAAGAAAGATAAATTTTAAATAAAAAAGGATGACTTTAGACCTTCAGCGATGAATTTTCAAAAGTTTAAATAATAATTAGATTTTTTATAAAATATTTAATTTTCTAACTAAATGCTTAAACTTTCAGGATACAAAGATACATTTTCAATCGAGTCGTCGTGTCATCAAAATTTGAAATTTGAAATTTTAGTTGCATGAAATTTGCATCTTTATCACCAAATATACCGAAAAATTTCACTCGTACGAAAAAATTGAATTGAACATAAAATGTGTATTCTGACTAGATCTACAACTTTCGTTAAAATTATTTTTAAAAATTTGCAATGTTTCTCGAGATAAACTCTAAAAGCCATTATATTCAGGAGGTTTTAATTATTTTGACCATTTTAAGACATCGGAGATAAGGGCTATTAAAAACTTTATCCAAAATTTTTAATATAAAAAGTAGAAGGATTCAGCAGACACTAGAGTTTTCATTTACAATAGAAAAATTTGAATTATATAGTTGAATTATAAAACAAAATGTTAAAATTTCAACACACAAGAATATTTTTCTACTAGAAAAGACGAGTTTTTAACAAAATATAAGATGGAATAGTTCCATTTTCAGGCAAAAAAATGTGTAACAATGAAAATTAATTTTATCAAATTTGTTTCATTTTCAACCCTAAAGATTAGTTTCAAATTATTTTCACAGATTTCAATTTTGAACCTAAAAGTACGATTTATCAAGTAAAAAGTTTAATTTTCAACCACATAGTTGAATTTTTTAGTGTATAAATATGAATCCTTTCTAAAAAAAATTATTTTTGACAATGCACGTAAGAGTTTATATTTCAAGCAAAGACGAATTTTCAACTTTCATATAAAAAAGATAAATTTCCAACTAAAAAAGATAAAACTTTGACCAAATATTTCAATTTTTAACTAAAAAAGCCCAATTTTTAATCCAAAATGTAATAGTTTCATTGTCGAATTGAAAAAATTCAGTTTCAACCAAACTTGAAAAGAATTTTCATAAAAACTGACAGAGAAAAATAAATAGTTGGGGCTACTACCTTTTTCTAAGTAAAGCATTCATTGGTTCTTAGAAATGATCAGTTAGTAATAGCGACTAAGCAAATAGTCGGTTTAGGAAGCCGTTTATATACACTTCTCTGTCCTAGCATACTTCTCTAGCTTCTTTCACGTCCATGCATTTTTTCAACCAAGCGCTCCCTTCTAATTAAGGTCTCATTCACACATTCTAAGCATTCTTTCCGCGGTCGGCCTCTGGGCACGCTGCCATTTACTTTACCTTGATACACTTCTTTCATTAGTCGTTCA
>JAWWLR010025395.1:0-10762 GCA_035041075.1 Acraspis erinacei | reverse complement strand
TATCTCAAGTAATATGCAAAATTAAAAAAAAATGTTTCAGACAAAAGTTGTAGATGACATTAAAATACACAGTTTTTGTTGCAAGAATTTTTTTCTATCAGTAAAATATTCCGAGATCAAGATTTCCATGGGATCTACATTGGTTTCTGTTTGATGCCTGCTTACGCTCTTCATCACGGGAAGGTTGGAGTATTTTAAAGAACATTTTTTTTTGTATTTTTTCAGTTTTTTAAATGTTTGTATTGTTTTTTTTATTATTATGAATTGCTTTGTTGCTCATTGCATTAAAGTATGTTACATTTTACTGTACTAAGTCCTTCCCTGGCCCTTTAACATAATTTTGCTTTACCGTTTTACTCAATACTGATTGTATAAAGACGGTGTAAACCCCTTTCAACTTCGCCCTTGTCACAAATAATGATTAGTCAGCAGTACGAAACAAACAAGATGGAGACTTCGGCGCTGTTTGAGAAGTGGGCTGAGCTTATTCCGAACATCGAGAAGGCTGTGGAGCTGCTCCAGACCCTCAGAGAAAAAGATGGAGTACACACTTTCATCCAACGATGGATAATTGAGTGGGATAATATTTGAAGAAGTGCAAATAATTTACATCGAAATATATGTATATCGTCAGCTGAGCGAAAAAAAAATCTGTAAATATCGTCGATCAAGTTATATGTCTTCGTGTTCAGCTTGATGCGTTACTAATACAAGGTGAAGGTTTGAGAGATCCTCTTGCTGATCGTGTAAGATGGGCTAATTGTGACGCAGCGTTTAAGCGTCGACTCCAAACAGGGGTAATTGTAAATATAATTCATAAGGATATTAATGCGTTCTTAGATGATGCTTTTATTATATTTGAAAAGCGTATAATAGACGCCTTAAATAAGTTTGGAGCGATAAAAGTGTAAGCCGAATTAGGTGCAAAATTCAAAGGAGTTGTAAGCGATAATGAAAACGTAGAACAGAAAACATTTAAGTCTAAGGCAAACGAAATTTATTCAACGACTGTACTAGATGATTGGTTCAACGACAATGTGAAACAACCAATCGTAAAGAAGCTTGAAGATTTTCGAGAAATTGATTTAAAATGGAAATTACAATCGATTATAAAGTTAGAAATTAACATTAATAAACACAACCTCATGCGGGGTAGTTTATATATTGAATTACCGCTATCAATTAAACGGGAAGATGCTTGTGACAATGTACAAAATAATGACAACGAATGTTTCAAATGGGCAGTGTTATCAGTGGTGTATCCGGCTTCACAACATGTATATCGTGTTTCTAACTATATACCGTATAAGGATAAATTAGATTTTCGTGAAATAAAATTTCCCGTATCCCTGAAAGATATTAAAATTCGAAAAATTCAATAACATCTCTGTAAATGTGTATGGTTTGAACAGAAGAAAGTTTAATTATACTGTTGTCCTTCTACATCTAACATCTGGAAAGAGGACACAACATGTTAACCTTCTTCATGTTCAAGACCATTACATTGACGAGAGTCTTGATGACAACGATGACAACGACAATCAAGATTTTTATAATTTCCATTATGTGTGGATAAAAGATCTGTCTAGACTCGTTAATATGCAGCTATCAAATCACCATGGTAAAGAACACATATGCGATAGATGTCTGCACTATTTTACAAGGGGAGAAAAATTGTATAACCACGAAGAAGACTGTAAGACCCTAGACTATTACAAAATTAATCTACCTAAACCTGGCAATAACTTTATAGAATTAAAAAATGATAACAATAAAGAAAAGGTCCCATTCATTCTGAGAAACTAAAGGAAAATAGTTCCTATACTGAAGTTTTCCAACATCAGGAAATCTTCAGTATAGGATATTATTTAAAATGCAGCTATGACGATTCTCTTTCTGGATATCATTCCTGCTCTGAAGATGCAGACCCTGCGAAGCTGTTCGCCAAGAAATTGGAGCAATTGGCTGAATATGTTGAAACCTACTACCTATGCCCAATTCCCATGGATGATCTTACTCATAATCAGAAGTCTACCTTCAGGGAAGTGACTGTATGCCACATTGGTGAGAATAAAATAGCACGGGTGAGAAATAAGTTCGCGATCACTGCCATTTAACTGGTAAATATATAGGGCCGGACCGTCAAGATTGTAATATGAACTACGAAGATTCTTGAATTATACCTGTGGTGTTCCATAGCTTACTTGATATGATGCACACTTTATAATTCGTGTAATGTGTACAGAATTTGATGGTAAAGTTGACCTCCTCCCCTAGAATAAAGAAAGATATATTTCTTTCGCGAAACACATCAAGGGGGTTGAGATCAAATTTCTCTTCATTGATTCGTTTAGGTTTATGGCGTCATCGCTAGAAACACTAGTCTCATACTTAGAGACCTATAAAATTGTGTACGCATATCTCTGATACGCATATGTGTACGCATGTGTATTGTGTACGCATATCTCTGATGAAGACTACGCGCATGCGCAACGCTTATGGTCTGAGTTTAGCTGTAAAAATCTTGGCGAGGACATTGCTTTGTATACGAAAAACGACGTGTTGTTACTTGCGCATATCTTTGAAAGTTTCCGAGAACAGTGCCTGAAAGCGTACGGTCTAGATCCGACACACTATTATACACCTCCTGGTTTGAATTGGGATGCCATGTTTAAGTATACCATAATAAAGTTAGAACTCCTCACTGACATTGTTAAACTCACGTTTATTGAGCTAGGTATTAGAGGTGGAATAAGCCAATGCTCTACCCGCTATGCTAAAGCAAATAACCCGTACATAGACATTTAGAATGAGAATGGTGCGATCATTTACTTGGTCTACTTTGACGCCAACAACCAGTATGTTTGGGCAAAGGCGCAATGGCTTCCCTATGGTGGTTTCGAGTGGGCGTCAAATTGAGATATTAACTTTAATGTTCCCGATCATTCACCTGTTGGCTATATTTTTTAAGTAGACTTAGAATACCCGGTAGAGGTTCACGATGCTCATAATGATTTGCCTTTTTGTTGTGAACGCTCAAAAACACCAGGGTCAAAGCAGGAGAAACTGCTAACTACCCTCCTACCTAAGCGCAAATACGTTCTCCATTATCGTGCACTGAAAAAATCTTTGGCAAACGGCCTTAAATTAGCCAAGATACACCGAGTTCTAAAATGCAATCAATCCCCTTGGCTAAGATCCTACATAGATTTCAATACTTCAATGAGAGAAAAATCCCGTAACGAATTTGACAAAAAAACCTTTTTAAACTAATGAACATCGCGGTATATGGAAACATAATGGAGAAAGTGCTCAAACATGTAGCCGTTAAACTCGTTACAAAGTGGGAGGGCAGGTACGGTGCAGAAGCCCTCATATCAAAACTGAATTTCCACAGCCGCACAATTTTCAGTGAACATCTCGTAGCTGTGGATTTGAGGAAGGCCGAGGTTTTGTTCAATAAACCGATATACGTAGGGCTTAGAGTGCTGGATATCTCCAAGACATTTTGATGTATGATTTTCATTATGGCTACATGTTGCCAAAGTATGTTAGTAACCTTAAAATGCTGTATACAGACACCGACAGCTTTATTTATCAGGTTAAATGTCAAAATATTTATGCGGACATGAAAGAAGATATCCGCAAGTTCGACACGTCTGACTACCCTCCGAATAACATTTACGGTATTCCGCAAGTCAACAAAAAGATTTTAGGTCTTATGAAAGACGAATGCAATGGTAGTAGGTAGTACTTATGATTGATTGACATATTATAATTACTGAAATCATCAGGATGCACATAAGCTTCTTCAGGTTTTTGTTTAAACAAAAGTTCTAATGATCCACGGCTTATAAGATAGTGCTTCTCACCAATTTTGACATATTGATTTTCAAAACTTATCGGAGTATCACCAATCATGAGAGATCCGGCCTTACCTATTGCAATTTAACAAAAAGAGGAACTTTTTTGTTAGTTTTTCATAATTTTGAGTAGGTTCATCATAATCTTCCTGAAACATAGTTGTATTATGCTCTCGTGCATCCTTATCAGCAGTCATAAAAGATATGTCATCATTTTCTTCATAATCATTATTTTCATCATCTTTCTTAATTTCCTTCATAAATTCATGCTTGATAGTCGTGTTTATCCACTCTTTTAGGGGTGTAACTATAGGTTTTCAAGGTTTTATCAAATATACTTTCAGCAGCTTCTTTTCTTAATTTGAGCATACGATGTTTCCGTCGAATTGCATCACTAGCATTTGCTATTTGACGGAGTAATTCTTTCTCTCTGTGAAACATGTTAATGCTTCGATGTCTCAAACAATACTAACTTTATTGTAGTACAATCTCTTGCATTTATAAAATAATAAAGCAGTCAAATCCTTTTCTATATCATATAGAATATATATCTAAAAAGAACTAATAAATTGGTATTGTCTCTAACTAATTGTTTAGGGACTCGTGTATATGTTTGACAAAGATAGAAACTATTAACATTTAAATGTCTTCCCATGCAGAATAAGGGTCTAACATTGTCTTGCTTTTCACAAGCGATATCGTCAAATACAAAGATAGAGTTTGTGTAGCCTCGCTAGGTGAAACTACTTCTTCATGCTCACTGAATGGAAAGTACTCGACACCATCTACGTCACTGAGTGACGTAGCAATAGCCACAACTAACATCATGAATCACAAATCAAAACTCGGTATGGGACTGAGGAAGAAAAATAAAAAGTTAAAGAAACGAGTAGTGCTGAGGAAGATTGTAGATGCAGCTAAAAACATATAATTCCCAGTAATGATGCTTATGTCACCATCAAGGCTGCTGTAGAGAGTGCTAGAAAAGCTGTTAAAAAAGCTGGCATTAATTTATATATTTATAATTTGTTGTTGCCGCTGATATAATGATGGAAGCAATACTGAATATTCTAGCCCCCGTTAGGTATGATGAATCTTTGGCATTCTATGAGATTCATTCTCATCAGCCTTATCCTTCGTCATCATTTAACAACAGTGATGCGATTCGAATTACAATGCAACATCAAGATTTGTACATTCTTCCAAGTAAAAGCTCATTGCATGTTCATGGAAGACTTGTGAAATCCGATGGAACTTATGTGATAAGTACATCTTTGAACGGCAACGCCATCCGTTTTTTATTTGATGAAATTCGTTAAGAATTAAATGATATTGAGATTGACCGATGCAAAAATGTTGGACTTACCAGTACCATGAAGGAGTACGTTTCTCTAACTCCTAATCAGCTTAATTTTGCTGAGAATTCAGGCTCGCCTGATGCAGATTTAACTGAGAAAATTACAAATAAATATGGATAATTTGATATAACCATACCACTCAGTATGATCCTTGGATTTGCTGAAGATTATCGAAAGATCATTGTGGATGCTCAACATGAAATCATCTTAACGAGATCACGTACGGATTTAAATACTATAATACAAAGTACACGGGAAAATCCTGAAGAATTCAGAATTTTAATTAATAAAGTGTAGTGGACCGTTCCCTACTTATTTGCTGGAGATCGTCACAAATTACAATTGTTGAAATTCATTGAAAAGGATCCACTCATAAGACTAAATTTTCGAACGTGGGAAATGTATGATTATCCTCTAATTCTGGCTGCACAGAAACGCGTGTGGACTGTGAAACCTTCAACGTAAAACTCTTCTTAAATTTCCAATATTATCCATACGGTAATTTAAATTTAAGCTTTGATCGAAATCAATTTGCTCTATTGTATGAGGTGTATGCTAATTTTAAATCTTCATATTATTATGGAAGAGAGTCTGAACCTCTACTAAAGAAAGATACCTTCAAGCAATATGCTCCACTAATTGTTATTGATTGCTCAAAACAAAATGAGTTTCTTAAACAGGCTTCAGTGGATGTGCGATTAGAATTTGAATCAAGTACCAATTTTCCTACTAACACAGTAGCCTCTGGTCTCATCTTATACGATCAAATTGTGCAATACCAACCAATCAGTGGTATGGTGAAGAAGCTGTGAGGTAGTCGGGGTAATGCTGAGTGGAGGGGGAAGAGTGTTAGCAAGGTATTATTGTATGCTCAAACCATACTCAACACAGGAACAATTGTGCAGTAAATAACGTTAAGATTCTTAGAAAATGGATTTAGAATAAGTCAACAATGAAAAATGTATCACCAAGTGTAGATGAAATTGACAACACTGCACTTACAGATTTTTGCAACCAATGTGAACTCTATATTAAAAAAAAATTAGGTTAAGAATTTTTTTTAAACTAGGTTAAGTTTTTTTCGATGAATAAATTTTATTAAATGGAAAGAATTATGTAAACATATACTTCCTATCCTATTAGTTCTAAGATAATGGAATTATTGTTAACTTAATTTAATTAATTTTAATTAAAATAGTTTAATCATTTTCAATTTTTTCACAAATTTAAGTTCTCTTTTCTTCTCTTTGGAGCATGTGCAATAGAATATATATTTTTCTTTGCGCAGTCTCTAAATTAGTGTGGTAGTAGTGAAGATTAGTGATAGCTTCCTATATAAGCAGGATTGCTGAGCTATTTTCTTCATTCCAACGTTTCCGAGGTTGACTATAGCTTCAACTAGAACATAACCTCTGACGCTTCTTCAGGAGGGATTCGTGCCGGCGAATCCGCTGTCCGAGTTGACTCCTAGGCATAAATCTCCTGTGACGAAGATCCTGAAGGTGCAAACCAAGTATGGCGTCAAAATCATTGTTCAGGTGGATGATACATTCAGCAAATTTTTACCTCCGAGGCTTCTGAAACTTTTCGAAGATGACACTCTGAAGGAGATGCAGAAAGCTGCTTCCTCGAGGCGGCTTTATCTGCGATATATTGGTGGACCTTTTAATAATATAGAATGTCAGCACGTATCTTAAATTGTGGATAAGATGACTCAATAAATCATATTATAACGAATACATAACTCTGCATTTCTTATTTACTATAATTAGATTTAGGTATGCTGTCATATGCATAAGTAAATTAAGCTAAGCATAGAGCGTTAAAAGAGGCTATTTGTACCTCAATTTAAATTTAAAATTATTATATGTAAGCTTTAATAATAAAAGTAAAATAATTATTTTCATTCTTACAGTTAATATATACAGTTTAATACTTAAAGAGTTATTATTGATAAATTAAATTAGAAATAACAGGAGAGGGGTAGTTTTATAACTTTTATTACAAAAAATGGTGAAAATCATCATTGGATGAATGAAAAATAGTAACAGGGTGTATGAAAACATGAATATATTAGTGTATAAAAAATATTCACTAAAATTTTCAAAACATAATCAAAGAACAGGGGTTTTATCAGTCTTTAGTCAGAAATCTGCATTACCGACTGGTGGTAATATCGACTGTCAGAAATCTACATTATCTACTGTGGTTAATACCATCTGTTGATACATTGGAAATCAGCATTACCGACTGCTGAAAAAAGTATACACATAATATAAAATACAAAGATATAGAAATACATATCTTTACGTAGATGTTACATCTAAAGTGTAGTGTAAATATTTCTAGAACGTTGGCTAGTATTACAAACGTACATTTAACGACATTAATTGGTTATAAAACAGTTAGTAAGTACATGTAAGTATATGCAGTAAGAAGTTACCTAAAGCTGATATTAAGAAGGTAATATTGGTAAACTTATCTTAATAAATAATTAGACGCGAGAAAAAAACAATAACATAATTACACTTTATGATCAAGAAACTTAAATGAATAAAAAAAGTAATGGAAATGAACATAATAGTGAGCGAAAACCAGATAAAGGCTAATTCCTCAAATGACAAAAGATGTTTGCATTAAACATGTTCTATTGGCAGGTATCGCCAGGGTACGACCCATAACCCATGAAATATTGTCTTCTCTTGGCAACTGTCATAAAACCAGCTCTCTCCCTGTATACAGAAATATGATGAAATATTTGCAATTAAGGTCATCAGAGATTCCATCATATACTTTTGAGGTTAATAATACCTCCAAATGTTGGTTTTTCATCATTGTTATTTTCTTCTTCTTTCATTAATGGTTTATGCCAAATACTTCTCCTTTTAATTTCTTTATTCTTTTTTACTGTAATGCCGGGTTGAGTTCCGGTTCTACACTCAGTTATCGAGTTGGGTAGCGCGTTTCAATAAGCTTTCATAGGATAGCGGGAGGGGGGAATCCCGTGTAGCCACAAAGTTTTTGATTCATATCTTAAGATCATTCGTGGGGCTTTTAGCATATCTGTGCCTAGAATACCTATAGATTTAGTATCAAAAGTATTGAAATCGTTCCTTTTAATTTACATTTTTTATTCGATGCGAAGATTGCCGTAGGTTCTACGTAATTCCCACTCACGGCAGCTTTAATTAGTAATGCATCAAAATTTTCTGAGATGTCACGATGTTTTATTGTATACCCCCTTTTGGATCTTTTTAATTCTAGTTGTTAACGTGTATTTGTGAATGTCTGTTTGACCTGTTATTTGTTGTTGACAGTCTGTGTGATGTTCTGTAATGGTTCATTTTCATCGGAGTCCTGTAATTTCAAATGATTAATTCTTAATAAATGACAATTATCCTACATTCCTACCAAACACCAGAGTACCAATTTGCATTCATGATATACGCGCACATTATTCGCGCGCTAGAAGAACCAGCACCCCGCCTCCCGTAATTTTCTGGACTATTTGATGAGGATTCAGGAGCTTTCCTACAAGATTGTGGGACATACTTCCAACAAACAGGCTTTCGGCATAAATATGCCAGGCAAATCGTGGACCAAAATCTCTGCATCTCCCTCTACCCCCACGAAACAAGGAGACAAAGAAGCCACTGCCATATTTCTACAGAAGAAATACTAACTGGCCAAACACCTTCTGACAAATAATACGGACCCCGAATTGGTCAGCGTAGTATTTAAGACACTACGCCAATCTATTAAGCGCATCACTCGCTCAGTCAGCTGTGACCAGTACCTTCACGGAATGTATTAACTAGCTGCTTTACTTTATTCACTTGAAAAGCAAGACAGATCACAAAAATTACGTACAATTGTGATTTGATTTGCATAGGCTTATTATAAGATATGATTATGCATAAACATGTGTGAACATGCGTTTTAAAATAATAAGTTGAATTTTTTATAGGGGAAGCCGAGGCAAATGGCTGTAGGGGGCAAAGCAGTATAGAAGATTTCTTAATGCAGCCTTTGATATCCATCTATCGGTATTTTTGGAAAGTTGTTCCTGAGTAGTGCTTATGTTACTTTCGGACTATAGTGGGATTCCCCTCGTTTGTTCTCGAATAACGCGAGGTCCACGTCGCAGAAGAGCGTCTTTATTAATTTGTTGCTTATTAGCAGACATTTTCCACAGTACCTCCGCAACTAGATGAGCGTTTATCACTCCTAACCTCAACATAATCGTCAAAAATATGTCTGAGGATTTTCCAGTGGATAATTTTCTATATGGTGAGAATTTTCTCCAACCCAATATTCCTGCAAAGATTAAAAGTCTATGTTGATCTATTTTGAAGTCGATCTTGAAGTCTAAAAGATTAAAAGGTTAAAAATCTATTTTGATGTTTGGAAAGAATTCACTAGCGACACCTTAATTTTGCAATGGATACAGGGGTACCGAATTCCTTTTGCAAAAAGGTAGTTCAGAAATGTATACCAAAACAGAAGCACCTTTCTCAATCTGAATTTAGAGATACCTCTGATGCTATCAAGCAGCTCTTGTAAAAAGGTGCTGTTTAAATCTAAAAAATTTAAATACCTTGCTGGATCCGCCTCATTTTAAAATGGAATATTCAAAAACGGTATTACGTTTACTTGTTCAAGATTGTTAGATGGCACAAATAGATCTGAGGGATGCCTTTCTGTTAGTCCCTATAGAAGACGAATTCAAAAAATGTTTACGATTTGAATTTAACGACATAACATATCAATTTAATTGTCTACCGTTTGGCCTGTGCACATGTCCGTACGTTTTCGAAATTATGCAGATTTCTTGGCTTGGAATTTTAGTGTCAGCCTGTCTGCGGTTAAGTACGGTCGCCTTTACACAAAATCCATGGAACGCGAAAAATGTTTAGCTATTCAAAAGACGGCAATTACGATATGAGCATGAGAATAACTTCAGATGTTAACATAGAACTTGAATGGTGGGGTAGAAACATCATTTCCATTTATAACCCTATTTGGCGCTATAATTACCAGCTTGAAATTTGCTCCGATGCATCATTAACGAGATGGGGAGCATGCTGTGGAGATGAAAAAACTCATGGTTGTTGGAGTACGGACGAAAAGTCACGCCATATAAATTATTTGTAATTAAAAGCTGCTTTCTATGCATGACGTTGTTTCGCACTAGATCATAAGTCTTGTGAAATATTGATGCGCATAGATAATACTACAGTGATTTTCTACGTAAATCGTATGGGTGGTATACAATACCCAAAACTGAATGAAATTGCCAGGCTCATCTGGCAATAGTGTGCAGAGCGGGGCATTTGGACCTTTGCCTCTTATATCAAGTCGAAAGAAAATGTCATTGCCGATACTGAATCTAGAATTCTTTCACCTGTGACTGAATGGGAACTAAATTCAAGTGTTTTTAAAGGAATTACAGGGAAATTCGGGACTTTCGATATTGATCTTTTTGCGTCAAACATTAACGCGAAATGTGAGAAATTCATATCTTGGCACGCTGATCCAAAG
>JAWWLR010025314.1:0-10765 GCA_035041075.1 Acraspis erinacei | reverse complement strand
AGAGTTATAGCATTTTCAAAATATCCACAAAAAGCGAAAATTAGTACTTTAAGCCAAAGAACGCAAGATAGGAAAAAAATTCAAGAGAAGAAAAACATTACGTTTTTAAAGCCCTACAAGAAAATTATAATAACTTTTTGAATTATCGGGAAAAAATCTAAAACTCAAATTTTTATTGTTATATTTATTGTTATTGATATATTGTTGTTTCATCCTAACAAATTTTTGTTTAGGTAAAAATTGTCTCTTATTTAGTTGAAAATCCCACAATTTTGTTAAAAATCCATCCTCATGATTGAAAGTTTTTCACCATTTGTTGAAAATTCCATTTTTAAATTCTCATCAGAGAAGGTATTAGATTTGTGTAAAATTTCCCCTGCCCCAGTTTTTGTCAAATCTCCTCGTTCGGAGACCCCCTAAAGCCGAAAAATAGGGTTTCACGAATGTGTCTGTTTGTCTGCCTGGGTGTCTGTCTGTATGGCTTTATCTGTTTGTTTGTTTGTCTTTTTCCGCGATAACTGTTGACAAAGTTAATCTATTAGATTGACCTTTGGTCCATAAATTTCTTTAAGGATATTCATAGTATTCGAAAATATTAACAAATTTATCCTAATGTCTTTTTTCACAAAACAAAAAATTACGAGAGTTGAAGCATTTACAAAATTTCAGAAAAAACATGAAAAGGAACATACTAAACCAAATAACGCACGATATGAAAAAAAGTCAAAAGAATAAAAACCTTGATTTTTGAATGTCCTAAAATAGTATAATAACAATTCTTTTACCTTTATTGGAAAAAAAAAGAAAATTCAAATTTTTAAAACATAAAAAATAATGGAAAATCCAAAAATTACATATTTTCAATAATAAAAGCACGAGATACGTGATGAGAATATCCTCGTGAAAGCCGAAGGAGCTTTAACAAAAGAGAATTCACAATCACCAAATTGCAGTTTTAGTGAAAAAATAATTTTGGTGCCTGTTATTAAATATCAGCTTGAAACAAAATATTTATGCTTTTAACCAAAAAGATTATTTGGGGTTCAAACAAAATCTTAGAAAAAAATAAGTTAAATCCTTAAGCAAACCAGATTAGTTTTCAATCAAATAATAGTATTTTTATCCCAGACATATGAAACTTATACTAAAACGGATAAATTATTATATAAAAAAGGAACAATTAAAAAGAAGTTAATTTTTATCCAAAAAAATATTTAAATTTCACTTTTTAACTCAAAAATATCAGTTTTAAACAAAAAAGAAATTTTGTAAAATTCGGACGAAAAAATGAAATGACTATATTCTTAGTAAGAAAATTCACTTTTAACAAAAAACCGAATTTTGAAAAAAAAATGGTTGAATATTTTTAAGCAAATAAAATACCTTGTATAAAAATCATGCATATTCAATAAAAAACTTGAAATTAAATTTTATTTTTGTGTTTAAAAATAAGATTCTTTTGAAAATTAAATTCATTAACTCAAAATTTAACCATTACATTAAAAAAAAATTCATTAGACATTCAACTGTTTGGTAGAAAATTTAATTATTTCGTTCAAAATTTATTTTATTTTGTTAACAACTTTTTTCTCTAGCTTAAGATACAATTTCATTATATTATATATTATATATTTTATTATATTATATAAGTATGAAACTTTTCTCCAGGATTTCGAATTTAACTGTTTGTTTGCAAATTTATGTTTATTAAACATGCAAGGTTAAAAATAGTAAGCAACTTCGAGGAAAACTCGTTTTTTGTTGTTTTCTTTGTTGTTTAAAATTAATTTATCAATAAAATATAGCTAGTCCATTTTTGCAAGAGAATTGCAAAAAATCTACTTCTCTACGTTTCTTATATGCGGATGAGAATGCTTGAATTTTTTTTAAATAAAGGTTTATCTGTTTATTAGAGAATTTAACTATTTTATTCAAAATTAATTTCTATGCTCAAAACTCTCATATTTGTGCTTTAATTTCAATTTCTGCAAGAAAAATTATTTTTTGCTGAAAATTTGATCACTTTTTTGGAAGCTTCAGTATTCTGTTTATTTAATCAAATTTGTGTGCACATAGTTTGTATGATATTGAACAAAGTGGCACAATTGAATCTGGAGATTGGGTTATTGCCTGGTTTTTCAAGATATTTTCAGACAATATTTTTTCAAATCACTGCAAACAGTGCTCAAATAATTTTATTTTTAACAAAGTCAGAGCAATTGATAAAATATATTTACGTTCAGAGCGAAATAGGCGAATATTCAATAAAAAGTATAAACCTGCAACAAAAATTACATAAGATTTATTTCATCTGAACTATTCTTATGTTAAATAAAAAGGAGTGGATTATGCATAATAAAAAAGCATTGAAAACGAATAAAAACCATTAATTTTTTTTCTATTTTCAAGAAAACCTTTAAAAACTGGTTGCTAAATTTTAATCTAAAAATATTATTTTTAAACATAAGGAATCATTTTCTACCCAAAAAAGAATTCTTAACAACATTCAAGAATTTTCAACAAAAAGAGTTTAATTTACTATAAAATTTTTTAAAAATAAAATTGAAGAATTCTCAACCTAAAAGTTGAATTATCCAGAAAGACAGGAAAATGAATTTTTTAATTTCTAACAAAGTAATGCTCCACAAAGAAGTTGAGTTTTCAACTAAAAAGATGAATAAAAAAAAGAATAATTTTAACCATAAAAACAAAAAAGTTTTCACAATATTCAAAAATTCTCTACAAAAGTTGAATTTCCAACTAAATAAGATGAATTTTTATAAAAAAAAATGAATTTACTACGAAAAGAGAAAAATCTGTAATAAACTTTAAGAATTCTGAACCAAAAAGTTTAATTTCCAAAACAAGTTCCTGACACAAGTTACACAAAATTCAGCTATTTCATGATTCTTTGAAAACTAGTAGCTAAATTTTAATCTAAAAATATGAATTTTTAAACAAAGGAATAATTTTCTACCCAAAAAAGAATTCTTAACAACATTCAAGAATTCTCAACAAAAAGAGTTTAATTTGCAGTAAAAACAGTTGAATTTTTGATGATGAAGATTAATTTACTATAAAATTTTAAAAATCGAAGAATTCTCAACCTAAAAGTTGAATTATCCAGAAAGAAAGAAAAATGAAGAAGATGAATAAAAAAAAGAATAATTTTAACCATAAAAACAAAAAAGTTTTAACTATATTAAAAAATTCTCTACCAAAGTTCAATTTCCAACTAAATAAGATGATTTTTATACAAAAAAATGAATTTACTACAAAAATAGAAAAATCTTTAATAAAATTTACGAATTATGATTCAAAAAGTTTAATTTCAATAACAAGTTCCTGCCACAAGTTACACAAAATTCAGCTGTTTCATGATTCTTCAAATTTTTATTATTGTCTTCGAATTTTTCTTAGATCAAATATTCTGCCAACAAAAGGAGGACCAATATTTTTAGGGCACATTAATTCCTTTGCCATTGTTTCCATTTTTATAGACGAAAATGTAAAATGTTCCATATTTGTTAAATACAGCAAATACGGAAAAATTTTAGATACATGATCAACAATTTTTCTTCTTCCGGATCGTGTTTTCTTGTCTCTACTGACACAGCAGTTTTCAAGAATTAGTTTTGCAGTTTTCTGTCATTGCGACTATTCAGACGAAATGGAGATAATTTCTGCTTTCCTTGTCCTGCTATTTTCGGATTTGATTAATTACACCCGTAAGTTTAATATAATAATATATTGATATTTATGACCAAGATCGGGTGTATGTTCTCAAACATTTTTGTAATTTAAATCATCCAATTTGCCGTCTATTATCATAAATTTTCCAAACATCTAAATAGTCTTCATTGCAAATTAAGGGGAATTTATTTAACTTTTTAAAAATTTAAACCCTAGAAAAATATTTTTTCAAGGATTCAATGTTATTACAAATAAACAACAAAATTTCTTGTATTTTCTCGCGTATTTCTGAAAAATGATTATTCTTTCTTCTACAGCTCACCTGCAAGCGGAGCGAAAGTAGTGGATCTTTTTTTTCAAATAGAGTTTAATTTAAAATAATATTTTTGTAATTGTGAACCAATTTTTGAGCCGTTTACAAGATACTAATTAATCGAACATAAAATTGTACAAATTGTAGGTTTCCTTTGCCTTTCCCTGATGATTATCTTTTTAGTTATAGGTTATAATATTTTTTTAAATTAAATATTCATGATTTTTATTCAAAGATAAGTAATTTTTTCTAGGTTTAACCAATTTTGTGGAAAATTCCATTTTTCTATTGGAAATGAATATCTTGGCCAAAAATACCGAAATTCCATTTTTTTCATGAGAATTTTAGAAAATTTACTTTTTACTTAAAACTCACATTTTAATGTCGAAAAGACAAAACTGAAAAATTTTTTCACGAAAAAGAATAATTTTATGATATAAAAGTCAAATTTGTATTAAAATATATACAATAATTTGCAGCGAAGTAGTAGAGTTTTTTAACAAATGAGTTCCGCACCTAAAATATCATAATTTGATTTTCAATTAAAAACGGTTAACACTTAGCCAAGAATATTTGAATTTTTTTATTGTGTTCTATTAATCCACTTCATACTTCAGCAAAAAAAAAACTAGAAAAGGGGAAAGAAGAGGTAGTTGCCTAAAAACCAAGGAAAGATGAATGATATAAAACAGGGAAATTGGGTTGGAAAATTGTTTATAAAAATAAAATTAAATATAAAAAATTGGTTTTTCATTTCCTAATATTAAGTGCGTAAACAGTTTAAAATTCGACAATAACACATTTTTTAATAACAAGAGAAAATGGTCAAGGTAAAAGAAGGGATATTTGAAAATGATTTTTACAGCCTTCAAAACATTAATTATACTAAATACAAAAAATCTCTATTATTTTTAAGTCACATATCGTATCATTTCTGGAAACAATAAATTATGGACAGAAATGGGGGGGCGGTAGAGATATTTTGTTACGTAGGTTATCATTTCTAAATTTTGATTCAAAAATAAATTTTTCCGACTTCTTAAACTGTTAACTCCAAAAGAAATTATAAAATTAATAAATAAGTGATAGATTTTGCACACCATTGTGGCATTATTTTACATGAGACAGATAGATGTAAGAACAATTATTTTAACTTTTATTTTTATTAACTTGTAGTCATTATAAAAAAATTGGGAAATTTTGAGATATGTGATCAAAAATATTTCTCTTTCTGTTCCGTTTATTGTAAAGAATAAATAAAACGTGTTTTTGAATAGAAGGTATTTTGAAATGAACATAGATTTAAGTGACTCTAAAATAAAGTGTCTTATTCAAATTAAAGCCTTGGCGGCGATAACGCTGTATCAATGAAAATAGATTTCCTACAAAATTCTTGAATTCTGTGAAATTTCTTTTTCAAATAAAAAATTATTCAAAATCTTCATATTAATCCTTAGTGAAGCTTTTTCTACTTCTAGACACCTTTTGAATTCTTCAAAAGCATTTAAATTTTTTGGAAATCTTCAAAAAAAACTACAGAAACTTTTAAACATATTTTTTAATGATAAATTTTCAATAAAATTAAATTTCTTTCAACCAAAAAGTTTAATTTTTGAAAATAGAAAAGAAAAATATATATTTTTTAATTTAAAAGAAAGTAGTTTAACTTGAAAACCTAGTTGCTAAATTTTCAACCAATAAGTTTCATTTTTAAGAAAGAAAGAAAAAAATATTTTTTTTAAGTTTACAGAAAATTGTTTAATTTGAAAAATAGTTGCTAAATTAACCAAAAAGATTCATTTTTAAACAAAAAGATTTGAATTCTCTTGAAAAATTAAAAAAAAATTGAAGAATGCTGAAGCAGAAATATTTATTTTTCACTAAAACAGAGGAATTTTTAAAGAAAAATATGAATTTACTGACAAAAAAACAAAGTTCAATAAAAAATACGGAATTCTCAACCAAAGAGTTTAATTTTAAACTGAAAAGCAGGCATTTTTAAAGAAAGATATTAATTTTCTATTGAAGAAACTTTCAAAAAATTTCAGAATGGACAACCAAAAAGATAAATTATCCAGAAAGAAAAAATTTATATATATTTTAAGAGAGTAGCTTAATTTTGAAACCTTCTCGTAGAATTTTTGAGAAAAAAAGATGAATTTTTAAACAAAAAGTTTAATTTCAACTACAATTTTGTTTTCAAAATTGAAGATTTCTGAACAAGAAGAAGTTTTTTTTTTGAAAATTCAAACTGTTCGTGGAAAATTTACTTTTCGCTTAGAAGTCATATTGTCATGTTGAAAAGTAAAATGAAATATTTCTAAGATACATATTCGACTATTTTATTTTTTTATTTTTTGTATTGAGTATGCCTGCTTTTCATTAAAAGTTAATCTATTTTTTTAAATATAACCAATTTCGTTGGAAATTTGGTCTGCTGTAGAAAATGAACTTTTTTACTAAAAATATAGCAATTTGATTTTTCTTCATAATTGTAGATAATTTAAATTTGGTTTAAAACACATATTTTGATGTTAAAAGGCCAAACTGCAATATTTTGTGTATAGAATTTTTTGCCTAAACTTGTATTTTTTATTTAAATAATTCATATGTTGTAGAATAAATTTCATATTCTTTCGATAAAAATGCAACCATAGGTAAAAGTTGAAAAACTTTTTGATATTTTATTTTTTGAATGAAAGTTTATAAATAGAAAAATGAACTCTCAAGATCAAGTTTAAAAAAAAGGAAATAAATTTTTAATAAATACTCAAGGTTCAACCAAGTGGGTAAAGTTTTAACCAAAAAACGAATTTTTGACTAAGAAAATTAATTTTCTGCCGAAAAAGACAAATCTCCAATCAAATTCAAAGATGAGTTTTCAAGCAGATAGTACAGATTGATACCAGATGAATTACGTACCAAAAAATTCAGAACTGAATTATTAATTAAAAGCAATTAAATTCTAATAAAAAATGTTTGCATTTTTTCTTATTTGTTTTTAATAATTCACTTAATATTATAAGTATAAAAAAAGTTCTTGGTAACAAATCTATAGATTCTTGTTAAGTGCAAAACTTTTTTCTTTTCATTTTCTTTCTTCTTAACTTGGTTTGCTTTTGAAAAAATTTAATCATTTTATTTTGAACGGCATTTTTCACGTTTAAAACTATTTATTGAACTGGTAGTGTTGTCAAAAAATTATTTATCACACATTTGGATGAGTTTTCTCACTTTTTTGGAATATCAGCTTTTGTCAATTCTTTTCTTTTGATAGCTTGTATCGTTCGTCCAGAAATTGATTTTTTTACTTTTAATAAGATTTTTTACGATAAGAAGAAAAACACACATTCCATCAAAAACTGATTGAAAAAACATGTTGCAGGACTTTTTTTCTACCTTCTTTTGTTGATCGAAAAATGGATTTTGTTTCTTTTAATGTTGTTTTCAAGAATAAAATAAAAACTACTTATTCTACGAAAAAGTGAATAAAGACAAAATTGTAAACATTTTCTCGATGCACAATTTTTTATGTCTCCTATTATTTCGTATTTAGCATAGTTTGACTGCATTGAAAAGTCTTCTCATTTTTCACTTTTTACGATTAATATTTAACTATTTGTTTCAAAATTAATGTATCATTTTTAAAATTATTTTATTGAATAGAATTGTAATGTTTTTGGTTCAAAAAACTTGAAACCTTACCTTATTATATAAAATACATCTGCCTCTGCACAGAATTTGAAAAATCACAAATTTCAAAGTTTTTTTTCTAAATTTGGACCCATTATATGGAAAAAAGGTTTTGTTTTTTATTTCAAAGTTTGGAAGTTTAAAAACAAAATCGCTGACACAAATTACACTAAATTCAGCTATTTCATGATTTTTCCGAATTTTCGTATTGGCTTCGAATCTTTCTTAGATCAAATATTTCACCTACACAAGACAGGCAACTATTTTTGAAGGCAAATATCAAATAGTTTTATAATCAAAAGCATGCAGTTTCACTTTTTTTATCACAAATTTTCCAAACATCTAAATGATCTCGATTAAACAATAAGGAGAAATTCAAAAACCTGTTGAAATTTTATGCTCTATCAGAATATTCTATCAAGCAAACTTCAAATTTTTCCAGTGAACCGAAAAGAGAAGATATTTTTCGGAAACAAATTTTATCCAGAACATTTTTTAATTCATAGCTCCATCTATTCTATAAAGAAGTTAAGAGCTTCTATTACTCTCTAATGATAATACAGATTCCTTGAAAAACTTTCACTTGTTATACCTGGCATAATATTGCGCGTATTTCTGGAAAGCCATTCTTCTCTTGACCTCTCTAGTAGCATAGTGGAAATAGACCTGACCGGCAATCGAAAGTTCTGTGGTTCTTCTCTCAGTGGAGCGAAATGAGAATATATTTTTGCAGAAAAAAATTTAATTTAAAACAATATTTTTGTACTCGAATATAAAAATTATACAAATTTTAGGTAGAACGATTTTGTTGTAGCTTTATTTGAAATATTTTTAAACCATCCCTAGTAAATAAGCTACCAAGGTATACGAATTTATCAAGTTGTTCAATTCTCTCATCATTTAATACCATGTTGCATATTGTTTTCTCACTCTTTCCTTCGAAGACCATAGTTTTTGTTTTATGTACTTAAATTTTGAGGCCCATGTTCTTCATGCTTGCACTCAATTTATTCAACATTCTTTGAAAGTCTTCGATTGACTCTGCTATAAAAACCTTATCATCTGCGAACGCTAACCCACGTACCCTTACAGTTTCGAGATCCACACCTTCTTCGTCGAAAAGAGCAATTCTTAAACACAGTCACTTAATTTTCCATTTACCTTTACAGCCACTTTGCTTTCCGTATATGCATTGCTTTTATAGCCTGTAGGCTATAAACCCACTTGTGACTTTCCAAATCTTTTCCTCTGTTATTTTCATGACCCTACGAAGAAGTATTTTTGAGTAGATTTTACTCACGGTAATTAATAAGCTGATACCTCTGTAATTATTGCAGTCCCTTTTATCTCCCTTTCTTTAGTATACTGGCACGATAATCGCTTTTTCAAATCATCTGGGACTTCTGCCATCTCGATACTTAAATTTATCAATTCGAAAAGTCTATGTGGTCTATACCCGCCACCGAGTTTAAGCCTTTCACCGTTAATACTGTCTACGCCGGAACATTAACCTTTTTCAAGTTCCTAATTATATTCCTAACCTCAGTGACCCAGACTGTCTCAATTAAGTTTCCTAACGCATTGTGTAGCCCGTTTGCACCATATAGCATTTCCCCTTTACTATTTCTCATTTGGACAAATTCTGTCCTCTCATCTTAATTCATTTTCTTATAAAGCAATTTCTTGCTTCTTTAAAAGTCGTTTTGTATTTTCTTCTTTTCTTCTCCCTTAATTTTATCGTGTCATGTTCAAAGTCCTCCTGTACGCTTATTTCTTTGCTTTTTAGGAAGCATCAATTCCATTATTCCACCATGAATCACCAGATATTCTTCCTACAACCGCGGTACCACACACTTCGATCGCGTATCTAACATTGACATCACGGAACATAGACCATGCGGCTTCTATATCTTTATTTCCTATAAGCCCCTCCCAAGTTGCCTTATCTATTCATTTGTTTATATTATTTTGGAAATCTATTCGCACATCCGGTTTCTGTAGGTTTTCAATTTTGATCCGCTTTTGTTTTGTTTTCTTAGTTACGTTCTTTCTTCATCCCCGACCTAAGTTAAATTTTGAGATCAGAAGAATCAGTATCATATCAGAAGAAGATCAGTATTGAATTCAGAACCCCTCAAGACCCCGGTATCTTTGACTAGCTCTCTTAGTCTTTAATCTGCAACAGCAAAGTCAATTATACTGTGAGTATTTCCTTTAGGTATACCAGGTGTACATGTGGACCAGTTTATGCCCAAAACATGTATTTGTAATAAACAGACCCCTTTCTAAGCAAAATCCAACTAATTTATCTCCGTTATAGTTTGCTCTTGAGGTGAGACAACTCAAGCGCCACCAACAAAAAAATAAAATATCATATGGTGCATATTTGTTTGCTATTTTTTACAAAAAAAAAATTATTTTCTTGCTCTATTAGTTTTCAAGAAAACGAGGCGGCCCTAGCTTTTCGGAAACTCATCGGCGCCTTCTACAAATATCATTAAATATTATTAAATTAAAAAGAATGACTAAATTATATTTATTTGCTCTTTTTTTTCTTTACAATGTGATATGAAAAAAACATTTATAAAATCAACCATCATTTTAAAAATAAGCTCCTGGGCTGCAAAAACGTATTTAAAAAGAAGAAACTATCAAGTTGGAAAATACTTATAAAATATTAACACGGTATTTTTAAAGCGTAACTGATGAGCAAAATTATTGTTCGCCCCAAATCGTTAGAAAAACAACCCACGTATTTGTATCCGAATAAAAACCTGCAGGCGATGCCAAAAATTGCATAAATTAACTCTTGGGACTGTTCTCCTCTGTATTTTTGTGCTCTTTCATTATTTTCTAATTTCATATCAATCGCTTTTGTGAAACTTAATTAGAAGCGAAATTGAAAAATTTCTCTGTATCAGAATTTTGGGCTTTTATTGGGCTGTATTGCCCATTTTTTGGATCAATACTTTTAATGAAAATTCAAATTTATAGTGTAGGGGCTGGCTTGAATCAAGCCAGCACCTACACTATATACAAATTTAAAGAAAAAAAATTAAACCCGTC
>JAWWLR010025310.1:0-10765 GCA_035041075.1 Acraspis erinacei | reverse complement strand
ATCAATTTCGCCCCTAATTTCGTAACCAGGAGGGTACAAACGAAAATATTGGATGTACAAACAGTACAAACGACGTACAAACGTATTTGAATGGAAAATTTAAAAAATGTGAACTTGGGGGGGCTAACTTCACGGGGGTACCAAAATCCATCCCAGAAGAGCTTCTCTTCTCTTAGAGATATATAAATAGCGATGATATCAACATTCCTATCAAAGTACTAGTAAATAAAAGCACAGAAGAAATTATACTCATGATAATAAAATATGCTATTTTTCACGCTTTATCGTTAACTCAAATCACAGATTTATTTATAATGATAAACTGTATTTTCGTATGCAATATTCTTCCAAATAGTAAGCATTTGATTGGCAAACTGTTCTATAGTAGAAAAAATATGGAACTTCATTCGACATGCACAAAATGTGGTACATATATAGGGCGATTTGTAAGAAAGGATATATTTGTTAAATGTAAAATATGTAAAACAAAAAGAAAAGTTACAAATTACGATTTCAAGGATTTCTTCGTAATGATGCATGTTTTTTTCGTACAAATAAAAGCTAATTGATTATAATAGCCAGTAAAAAAGAAACAAAAAATTTTTGATGGAAGGTATTTTGGTTACGCATCTTGTGTGGACAATGTATGATCACAAAAAGTAAACCTCTCTGAAAAAGCAGTATCTTATAAATGTCGCTAAATATCATCAACAAAAAAAATATCTGACAATACTGTTACTCAGTTATGTAGTGGTACTTATCTGCTGCTAATTAGCTTTATAGTAGATTCTGTCTCGAGAAAGGAGCTTAAGATTTTTGTTAAAGTACACACTGCAAAATTAATTTTCTGAAAAATGTAAAATGATTCAAAAAGTGACACTGACTGCTAAGGAAGAATCTTATATACTAACCAACGAGACGGAAAAAGTTTGTATTCACAAGCTGTTAAATGGTACCGAGTACATATGTACTGCTCCAAATTTAAATTACTATGCATATTATCATTATCATTATTATTGTTGTCATAATAGTTTTTTTGGTTGAATAAATCCTGCAAAACTATGTTTCTTTTGTCTATAATCATTTGCGCATGCCATACCCTGCAGCTCACTTTTCACATTATAATTGTAAAAAACTATACGATATGTAATTTTAATTACAGAAAAGTTTTATTTTCTATCGTAATTATAAGGACATACTAAAAAAAAATATTTTTCTTTCATACCGGAACCAAAGTCCTAAACTACGTCGGACACAAAATCGTATTTGGTTCCAAATTCCGATCTCGCATCTGGCATCATTTCCGGTGTCTTTTCCGACTTCGGAAAAAATATGATAGTAAAAAATAAATGTGATTCTTTGACGCGCAAATGTGAGTTTAAAACAAACAAGGTAATTCAGCAACATAATTCAAGTTTCAGCAAAATAATACTATTTTAGGCCAAATCGTACAAGCTTCTCAGATTCATTTCCATGTAATAAGAAAAAAATATTATGATTTTTCGTTAAAAACAATGTAAAAATTCATGACAAACAATTGATCTTCAGAATCTGTTCATTCTGATGAGCTCTTTGCGGATCAAAAATAAAATTAGAAATATTTGAAAAAGCGTTGAATATAATTTTCGTTCAATTTCTGGATGAAATTGAGCAACGGAAATTTACTGTGAAACATCTGCGGTATCCACACGCCTCATATTAAACCACTGCCGGATTGGGTACGCGGTTCCTAAGGGTGTGTCAATAATATCTTGTGGGTCCAATTTTTTAACGTCATCGGTAAACATGTTTATCTTTCCTCGTTCTAAGGAAGACATATATAGTCCACGTAAAACCGTATGATGACTTGGTATTTTGTCCACTATTGCAAGGACATCACCATTGTCTGTTGATAATACAATTTGTACTCCGGTTGGCAGTTCCTCGACAAGGTCTTGTTTCTTTCTCAAATAAAGTGGTGTACCGGGATGGAAAGTGTGTAATCGAAGTACAAAATCCCGGTTCGGATTCTTTTTGGGAGAAAATCGATAAAATTTAAGTTGTTCAATTTTCATTCCAAGTATTGTAGATAAAATAGGCTTGCGAGGAGGAGACCTAGACCTAGATCTAGATCTGGACCTGACTCGAGAACTTGTTTCGGCAGGAGCAGGATACATGGAAGAAGAATTCTGCCTGGCAGGAGAATACTGCCTGACAGGAGAATTTTGCCACCCAGGAGAATTCTGCCAGCCAGGAGAATTTAACTCTAGAACAAGCAACAGAAGATTAAGTTTTGTTAAAGAACACAATAGTACCGTAAACTGGGGCTAAGAGGCGCAATTTGAGGGTTTTGGTTGAATCTTTTCTAAAAATCTGTGGAAATTTGATAGGAATAACCTAGGGGGTGAATTGTTTTTTTTTAAATCCAATAATTTCTCAGCAAATATATAAAAGGGTGTACAAAAAATTTTTGACCTTGAAGACCTATTTTGAATTTAGCAGCTTTTGTAAGAAAAAAATTCGTTTGTCAAATACCATGGGCGTAGAAGTATGATATTTAGTGTTCTACATACGTTTTAAAATAGATTTTTGCTTTACGATTCCAAATCTAGCCTGTATTATTTTTAGCAAAAAAAGTAAAAAAAAACCCGATTCGTCTGAAAATAATAAACCAATATTAATAGCTGGACAACGCGATGTATTATCTACGAAACTGCATAAATAGCTGATTTTCCAAACAAACGTTTTGCTTGAAAATTGTGCTTCTTAGGTTTAGATTTTTTTTTTTAATTATTAGAACTCAACTACCTTATGGCAAGGTTGATGATTTGTTGAAAACAACTATTTTCTTAAACTCATCTTTTTTTACACTAAAGCTCAACTTCTTTATTGAAAATTCGGCCTTTTGTTTAAAAAAAATTATCTTTTATGTTGAATAAGTCATATTTTTGGTTTGAAAATTAACTTTCTTCGTTAAAAATTGAAGTTTCTCCGTATAAAAAAAATGTTATTTGTTGAAAATTCTATTCTTTTTTTTTTAATGCAATATATACTTCCTGGGTTCATAAGCCCTCAAAACAGGACTATAAAAAGCAGTTTGAATCTTAAAACAAAAGAACCAATATTTATCACAACATTTGAATTTTCAACAAAAAAGATGATTTTACGAAAACAGTTGAGTTTAAAAAAAATCGTTGAAGTTTGAACAAAACAATGGAATTTTTAAAGAAAAACATGATTTTATAACATAAAAAGCTGAATGTTCAACCAATAAGATAATTTTTTACAAAAAGACGAATTTTCAAAAAAATACATGAGTTTTCAATGAACTAATTGACATTTTTACTCAAAAATATTTCTTCAACCGACAATGTAACTATTAACTATGAACTTTTTAACTCGAAATGAAGAATTTTATGCATAAAAGTTTTTTTTCAATTAGGAAAGATGGATTTTCGACTGAAAAAGACCAATTTTCAACAAAAAATGGAAACAAAGAAAATGAAATTTTAAGTGGTTAAGTTCAACCTAGAAGTACGAATTTTTGATAAAATTGGTAAACCCTGATAAAATGAATGAATATTTAACAAAGTAGTTTATCTATTTATGAAACAGTTGAATTCCCAACCAAGAAAAATCCATTTTTATCCAGATCGTTGAATTTCCAACCAAACCATTTTATTGAAAATTCCTCCTTTTGGACGAAGATTAATTTTAAAGATTAATTTTAAGTTTTCAAGATATAAAAAAAAGTCAAAAAATAAAGTGGAAGTTTGTAAGAAGCTTGTTCCAATTTAGGAGAATTGAAGGAAATTTTATGAAAACATTGAGTTATTTTGAAAAATGTTTCCAAGGTCTAAAAGTTTTTAAAAGATTCGCGTATTCCTTTTTTTTCGTGCATACATTTTAATTATTCAAAACATCTACGAATTGTACGAAGGTTATTATTACAAAGAGTCTCTTATGTAGTGTAAACAAAAAATCATTTCCTTAAGTCATGTTACCGCTTATTGCCCTCGAACCTTGATATCATTGTGAGAAATTTAGCAAAAGGGCGGGATTGTATAATTAATTAATTTTGCCTCATAATTTCGAATTCAAGAAATTATTAATATTTTTTAACGATTTATTTAAAACATTTATCGTATTAATCCTTATTTGTACTGGGATTACCTTCTTGATTCGCATGTTCACTGCTCGACCCAAAATTTGTCAGAAAGTCTCTTGTTTTCGGCTTCTTTCCTGATGATGTCTCTGGAAAAGGAGAACCCTATTCAAAAATCTTATGTGAGAAACTATATAGTAGCATATGTGGAAAACTGCATATAAAACTATATGGTAAACTATATACACTCTAAATCCCTTGGATTTCTGAAAATATAAATACATGGGGTTACATTGTCATCACGAAACTCGCGCTTCAATATAATGTTGAAACAAAAATATAGATTTTTCTTTCAACTAGTAAACAAAGGCCTTAAGCCAGAGACTTTGATTCCGTTTGTCCAAAGCTCGCTTCTTAGAAAACTCTACAATAATTTTTAGTTGGTTTGAAAACTTACTTATCACTTGTTACTTTGTAAAGAAATTAAAAATAACATCAAGATAATTTTCAAGTCACTTTCCAATGTACCGGAAACATTGACACTCTAGATGCCTTTTGTAAGGCATTTAGGTTGTCTTTTCGAGGATCTTTGGTTGTAGACCAACGTTGTAGACCCTTATTTTTTAATTATTATTTCACATTACTCATCGTTCACATTTCGACCTATTTTTAATTACAGTTGCTTCTAGCTAATGAAAAGGCTCTCAAAAGGAAATAAATCAGTCAAGTTTCCCTTTTTCCAAGCACCCCCTTTTCCCCAACATTTCATGTCAAGCGTTTTTTTAGGATTATTTTCCTGAAAACAATGCTCCTTGGAAAAGAGTAGGACTGAAGAAAGGACGGACACCAGACCGAAGTTATGAGTGTATCCGCCCGTGGCGTGGCTACGAAACCCGAAAAATTCACAGCTGTGTGCGGCATCTTGATATGCAATATTGTGCGTCGGGTTCCTAATCACATTGCTTTTTTTATCTTTCTACTCCTGAATAAATACAAATAAATAAATATAAATGTGTATAAAGATAAAAGGCGTATCGAATTCTACGTCAACATGTCATGAAATCAGAAAAAGTATGACAATATACCATAGCGGATCATGTGGCCGCAGCAGTCACTATATGGTCACTTTAAGGTCTTCTCCACGGAGATAATAAAACGGTTGTTGTCACCGTGAGGCGCGGTGCTGATGCGCGTGATGGGAAAAAGGTTCTTCGTATTGCTCCAAAGTATGTTAAAATGACATGTTAACGGTGTCCATGTGAGTGCTCCACGCCAATCATGCGAGTGAATTACAGTTAGGCCTTTCACGGCATAGAACTGTTAGGTGGAGCAAAACTTTTATTAGGAAAAGATCGTGAATGGAGGCTTGCCAACATTAATTTTGATGACCTGCGTTATCGATAGTTTTTATCAGTGCTAATGGACGTGAAAATAATGCTGAACACTGTGGTCGCAGTAGTGATCGCTGTGTAAGTCTTAACCGTGACTCATGCGTATGAGCGCCGTGAAGCACGCGCGGCATTTCCATGAACACGTCACTTTCACATATTTTGGAGCATTTCGAAGAACTTTTATCCCATCAGGCGCATCAGCACCGTGAGTGACGGCGAACACAGCTAAGAGTGTATTATCTGCCCACGTGCACATATAGGACACTCCTAACTGTATACGTGATCATGTAGACTTGTCTATTTATACAACTGGCATCAAGCCTTACTTTTTTGTCATTATAGATATATTATATTATTATATTGACCAATGAAACTGAGGATTACTGTCAAGGATAATACCAGATTATAGGAAGTCCTAATCTTTTCTAATTTAATGAAACACTGCCTAATATAATAAAGAACGAATCTACTCACCATCTACCCAATTTATATTTTGCTGCTTTATTAAATTGCAAAGGCTGTACTATAGTTGTTATCGTTTTGTTAGAGTCTAGGTTGTAACCGCGATATATATAAAAATTTCGTAAAAGTCAATGGTTATACAATCTTTTACGTTTTAAGGAGAGCTGCCTCATACACGGCAATTTTATATAGTTTAGAAATGATGAATCATCTTCGTGAAGAGCTTAACCAAGCCAGAAGATGACATTATTTTCCTATTGAGTTGTTAGGGTGCCTTTTGTGAAACCCTCAGGCTGCTTTTAAGAGGGTCGTTCGTTGCCGACGAGCATCAACGCATTGATCATCTACGGCAGATCGACAAAGAATTTAGATTGCCTTTTGTGAAGCAGTTGGCTGTTGACAAGCGTCAGAGAGGCCTTCAGGTGTACTCATACTTGAACATAATTATTATATTCTTGGTGGCGTTACTAGTGAACGCTCGACTTGTGGATCGTGGCGTTCCTGGTATAAATCGTCTCTGAGAAATATTTTTTCTTCTCCTTTAAATATTATTTGTCCGAAATGATGATTTTAACATCGACATTTTTATTAATTAGAAATCTAATAACTAGGAATTTGGCATCCTTAAATTGATATAATTCCTTGAAAATTTTAATAAGATTAATGTACTAAAAATTCTTGAAACTAGAAGCCGAGCTCATAAAGAAAGATGTTGCATACCCTATTAAAACATGAGTTAGCTCTTAGTAGAACTTAAAAACAAATTTTATATTTAAAAAAATTAATTAATTTTTTTTTAAATTTCCTTAAAAGAAAAGTTATTTAAGTTTTTTACCTCACACCCCTGCATAAGTTCCCACTCTTACGCTACCCTTATTCTCGCACCCTCAGTTCTACTTTTTGGAAAAAATTACGACGGACCGAGGGACACCCGGCCGAAACTGACGATTTCCAATCGGTGCTACGAAAGCCAAACAATTCAGAATTTAGAGCTATTTTGGGCAACGCAACATGCAATATTGTGAGTCGGGTTTCCACAACAAGCTTTTCTTTATAATTGTAAACTACAAGAATAAATACAAATAAAAAATTATAAATTTTAAATTCTACATTAAAATATGAATAAGTGTTAAAAAGTATAACAATATGCCTTAGAGGGCCTAGTGAACACAGCTGTCACTATGTGGTCACGTGATTTTTTCACGGCCACGCAGTACCATTCACAAGGTCCCCTAGGGTGTCTCTGCACATCTATATTTCAACTTGCACATCTGGAAGTATACCATCTGTGCACACGTACATATGGGATCCTAGTAAATGTAAATGGCAGAATGTAGACGTTTCTAGATCTATATACCACTGGCGTAAAGCTTAAAAAAAATTCCTCAAAATTGTTGATATATTATTTTAATTATAATTATTATATTCACCAATACAACTGAGGTTTATAGCGAAGAATAAGACCAGTGTATAGACAATCTTCATCTTTCCGAACTTAAGGAATCACTGCTTAATTCTATAAGGAAAGATTGTATTCATAATATAATTTATGAATTATTTTGCAGCTTGTCAGATTGTACAATCTAGACTATATCATTATCTCAACGGTTTGAAGCATCAAGATTGTCCTTCTGAGATATTAAAGTTTCATACGTTTTTTCGTGCTCCTTTTTACACGGCAATTTTGTATAGTGCCTGTTGTAAAAGATGAATTATTGTCGTTATCAATACTGTCATACATAACTGACAACTCATTGTGAGTTACAGTTGTAGGGTTAATACAAATTTCACACTTCTGTACATTATAAATCTGAAAAATGTATAATTACAAATTTCATTTAACAAAACCCAAGCATTACTTCAATGTAAATTATTATTTTTAAAAACTAAAACTTATCCTCTATGGTACATCTTTTCTTTTCCTATCAAAAATTTGACCTTAATTTTTACTTATTAATCATGTAGTATGAAAAGTCTTTTTTAAATGCACACTTTAGACTCGATTTGCATATTTTCTAGAACGAATACCTCTAATTAGTGTATTTTTAAATTTAGCTTTGTGTTTGGTTTTTGTTTAAGCGGAACAAAAATGTCGAATACAGAATTAAAAATTCGAAAAACCACACAAGATAATTTTTTTAGCTCAAGAGGTTAACAAAAGTAGATGAAATGTTCTCGAAAACTAATAATTTCTTCACAGTAAAGTTTACGTATTTCAAATCTAAGACACGAATTAAAATAAAAGTTAAGTTCCACTCAAACAGTTAAATCGTTTATCAAGAGGATTAATATTTTACCAAAAAATATGAAATTTTAAATGAAACATTTGAATCTTTAACCGATTTATGTTCATTAAGTAATACAAATATCGAATAACTAATTATTTTTTAGTCTTTTATTTATCTCCTTTGAAGTGATATAAATATAATTTTTCTATGTACAAACTTCGAGGAAAGATCGTGCCTTTTTAAAGATATTTACGAATTTTGAATGCTTAGCGAAAATTAAAAAAAAGTCATAGTATTGTTTTTTAATATTTTGAAATATATTCTTTAAATATTTTTTTAAAATAATGAATAACTGTAAATATTCCTCGGAATATTAAGAAATATTTTATTGAGATAAAATATTTTAAATTCGTTAAAAAGCTTCAAATTATTACATCATCTAAATATGTCTTAATCTGATTCGAAGCTGCACCATAATTTTGTAATCTTGCAGAGTCCAATCTTTATCAATTGCGTTTTATTTCCCCCATGAAAGATTCTTTAGGAAAAAGAGAGAAAAGCATGCAAAAATAAATTGCACAATGCTCAAGCCAAAAATGTGAATTTTCTACAAAAATTTCGAATTTTCGACCAAGAAGTATGAATTTATGACCAAATTGTTGAACTTAGAAAAGAATAACTGACGTTTAGAATATTTTCTCCCAAAATATCTATACGCTTTTATGTCAAGAACTATTCTAAGCTTTCTGGCATTTTCACTTATCCTCGCATGACCGCGACGTCATACTATAAAATTCACTATTTAGCGAAATATTTGAGTCGTTTTCTTATACTATTTTCTGTTACATTCTACCTGAAAATTCCGAAGCTAATACCTATTAATACTAACTATACTGATACTTAATATATTCGCTTTTTAGATAGCTCCTATAAAATACAAAAAAATTAAATTAGGACACACTGTACGGACATACCTGAGTATTACCCGCATATTTCTAACGTTCAGCTGTTGCGGATTTCAGGAAGACCCGCACTATTCGGTACATGCACAGATAAAAGATTTTCTTGAAGGAGGTGCATCGATACAAGGCCGAGGACGCCAATGAACGCTGCTTGGCCAAAATAACCTAAAGGTCCTGGAAAAGGTGGGGGGCCCTCGATCCTAGAAATTATGGAACGTGCATTTTTCGAGGGCGCGTAAACAGGAGAAAGTTTACTATAATGATAGACTTTTCGACCTAAAAAAATAAATTTGGAACCAAAAATAGTTGCGTTTTAACGCACGAAAGGAAACTTTGACCAAGAGAGGTGAATTTTAAACTGAAATGATAAATAATTTACAAAAATAATAAAAATTTTAGTTTGAAAATTTTATTTTTCAACACAAAATAATCTTTTTTAACAGAATACACACTATTACAACTAACTAGTTGAATTTTCAACCAAAGTAGATGTAGCGTGTAGGCGAACATCCTCACACCGCAGGGGGAACAAAGGCTTTTCCCTGAAGCATAGAGTGGTGACCCCTAGCCAATCATGGCATAGAGCGCTCTGCCTGTACAGAAAGTCATTTGAGTGGGAGGTAGTCCGACTCAAGGTGTTTGTAGACGAAAATCCGTTACAGTACCATGGAGACGTCTCACGGACGTTTGGTGCAAATGTACTGAGTAGCTAACGCGCCCTCGACAAGATCAAGGCAATTATGGAATATCCTCGATCTGCAATATCTAAGGACTCACGGAGTTTCTTAGGTTTGATCGATTTTTCCACCAAATTCTCTAAAGGCCACGCCAAAGAAATCGTCTCCCTTTAAGAGCTTCTAAAAAATTCGTGATGTGGAAATTGATGTCGGATTGGGAAAAGCCTTTTATAAGAACAAAGGATTTGTTCTGTGTGCACATTTTTCTTTACTACCCAGTTTTAACCAAGCCTGTCTCCCTACAAACGAAAGCCAGTGATGTGGAACTGGGCGCTGTTCTTTGTCAAATAGATAAGGATAAATGTAATCAGCCAATTTCCCGTTTGAACGATGTAATCTCCTATGTTAATCAGAGAAGGGCTTTTCTATACTAAATGTCGAAAAGATCGTCTTCCAACCTTCGCAAAGCGCTTGAGAACATTGCAAAGGAGAAAAGTAATGACCCAACATTACAGTACAAATTTTCCAATGTACGTGGAAGGGATTCGAAAAGATACGTTATCCAGGATGATCTACTGTATTTTTCTGGCAAGTAACTCAAAAAACAATGCCTGACCCCAACCAGCGTAAAATATGTAATCGCCGGGTACCACAATATTGATGGTCACATCGGTGCTTGAAAATGTTTCCGAATGTTAAATGTGACTTTTTACTACGAAAAATCTGCAAAGAAGATCCGACCAAAAACCTGTAGTTGTCCTTCATGTCAATTTAATAAAGTCGTTAATAAAAATTGATTCTCAGAAATCAGAAACTTACTTCCTTCTAAACCTGGGGAATTACTTTCCACAGAATTTTAGGGTCCTTTATCCACTACTAGAGGCGAGTCTAAGTGCATATTCTCAACTATCGATACCTTTCGTAAGTTTGTAAAACTCTATCCTATGAGAATGGATGCAAC
>JAWWLR010025275.1:0-10768 GCA_035041075.1 Acraspis erinacei | reverse complement strand
TCAGTAAGCAGTTCAAACATGATATGGAAATTTTTTTGCTTATCGTCCAGAATTTTGTTGGAATTCAAAAAAATTCTTTGTTTTCGAAAAAATGTGTTTTCTCCAGGGTAAAAGGGAGGGGGCTGGTAATCAATTACGTACAATTAAAAGTATTTCTTTCACACTTTGCAATAATCTCCTGGTTGCAATTGAAAAAAAAACTTTTGCAAGTCCTGCTCCTATTTATTTCATTTTTTGTTATTGCTAATTAATTTTGTTCAGCTTTAGAAAAAGAACAAAAATAATTAAATTAAGGGATCATCCATAAGCTTCGTTACCACTGTAGGGGTCCCACTCAAAGTAACGTTACATTAACCTTTTAGAATGTAAAGATATTTTTTCTTTTAAAACAACATATGGTAACGTTTTGAGTATGTAGAGTAAAAATTCCTGAAGTGGCACGCCATTCATCGTGAAATTATGAAAATTAAAAAATGTTGCACAGTCGTCAACTGTACATTAATTCAAAATATCTTAATGCATAGTTTTTAAAAATTCAATTGTTTATTACTTCTTTTTGCAATTAAATATTTTAAGGAGATTTTTTTGAAAAACCGATTACCCCCAAATTACCAGCTGAACAAATTTGAAAGAAAAAAAATACAGGCATATCCCACAGTAAATGAACTACACAACAAAATACAAAACTATGGAAAAAATTTTATTTAGGTTATTTTTTAATAATATTTTTATAAACAAATGCAATTTTTACTCAGTGCTCCACCTCAAATTGAATTTTTCTTATGAGGTATATAGCAAATATAATTAACAACATAAAAATGCAAGAACAGTTTTGTGATATCAATGGTAAGGGCTAAGAGAATTAAATTTTCGTGCACGCTGTGAACGAAAATTAACCACTAAATACTAAACAAAACATGGATGAAACAACAGCAGCTCGAGTGAGTCACCACATGCTCCGGGCGGCTCTGGGAAGCGTAACGAAAATTTCATTTCTTTAGCACCGACCATTTTTTAATTTGAAAGCTGTTATTATATTTATTACATACCTCCTCAAAAAAAGTTCAATTTGAGATGGAGCTCTCAGTAAAAATGTCATTTTGTTATAACAAAGTTATTAAAAAATACTTAAATAAACTTTTTTCCATAGTCTTTTATTTTTTTAATTAACTCTATGTCTCTAGATGATGAATGTTTTAGATAGAAAATAATTCTTTTTGTTTAGAAATTTATATTTATAACAAATATAAACAATTATTGTATACTTAAACTAAATAAATCCTTACAAAGTTGGATAACAAATTACATTAATGAACGCAAATCGTCAGTCTTATCTAGACTTTATAAATTAAAATTCATAAAAAAATAAATATTCTATTTATTAAACATAAAATATATCAAAATTAAAGTAATAATTATTAAATTTAATACTAAATTGAAAATAATGAAATTATTTATTAAATTTAAATATCACATTTTTTTCACAAATTTTACAACATCAATTATATGTATTATAACAAGACATTAAAAAAATAAATACTTGAAAAGTTGTCATGTGGAGTTATCATGTGGCGCAAAGGTGTTATAAAAAATGTGATTGATGTCTTTTGGCTTAAAAATTTAACAACTGGTATAATTTTTTTTTCTTTCTTGACTGACAATTATTTATTTGCTGTAAATTCATCTTTCTGGTTGAAAAATTCATAACTTTAGTTAACAATTCATCTCTACATTATTTCTTGTTGATTTTCTGCCAGATAATCAAGTTTCTACCCAGAGAGAGGAATTTTCAACCGAGAAACGATTTTCCGTCAAGAAGGACAAAAAATTCAACTAAATTGTTGAATATTTTTAACAGAAAAGTTAAAAAACTGTTCCCTTTTAGCTTAAAAATCAAGCAATTGGTTTAAAATTCTTCTTTTGGGTAGAACATTAATATTATTTCTTAATAATTAATCTTTTAAACATAGATAACAAATTTAATCTAAAAACATCATAATTCGTTCCTGATAGATTTTGCGACTTGAAGAACCCTCTGATTTGAAATGGATTCGATAACCTTCGAAATAATTTTGATAACACTTTTTTGGTGACTTTTTTTTAATTAAAAATTCAACTATCCCATTTTTAGGAGAACATTAGTATTATAAATTGAAGTTTTATCTTTTGAAGTGAAAAATTAACTACTTGTTTCGAAATTTGTGGATTTTGTTAAAAATTAGTCTTTTCTGGTAGGAAATTAATCTTCTTGGTTTAAAATCTATCTTACTGATTGAGGATTCAACTAGTTTCTTAACATTTCTTTTCTTTAATTAATTTTTAAAGTGAAAATTTAAATATCAATTTTTGGTTAAGAATTTATTGTTTGCAATGATTTTTTTAGTCATTCGTCTATTTTTGTAGATAATTAACATTCTTGATAAAAAATTCACCTTTCTATTTGAAGCTGCTATTATTTTGTACAAAATTCCATTTTTTGTTCTGTAAAAGCTAATTTCTTTAAGAGAAGATTCGATTCTACCATTTTTGGTTGAAAATTGATATTTTCAATTAAAAATCGGTGTTTTTAGTTAAGATTTTAACTATTTGAAAACAAATTCACTTTTTTAGGTAGATAGTTTAGACAAATATTTTTATAAATTCCACTATTCTGGTTACAAATTAAATTTTTTAACTAAAAAATGAACTATCCCTTTTTTGGTTTAAAATTCATTTCTTGGATTAGGAATTACACAATTTTGTTGAAATCCCTTTTTAAATAAATCTCTTCAAGGTTAAATTATACTTATATCACTTTCTGTTGAAAAACGATATTTTTTAATTAAATATTTAACTATTTAGCAGCAAATTCTTGCTTAAAACTATTTCTTTTTTATTGAGAATTCCACTATTTTGTTAAAATGATTTTCTTTAAATAATTTTTTCTGGGGTAAAATATGCGTATATATTTTTTTTAAATAATATTTTTCAGTTCAAAAATCAATTACGTGTTTAAAGTTTCATGAATTTGTTGAAAATTCCTCATTTTTGGTAGAAAACTAATATTATTGTTTGAAAAGTCATCTTTTTCATTGATAATTCAATCATTTTGTTTAAAATTCCTTTTTAGTGCAGCTCTACAAATATTTAAATGCTTCTATAAAAAATAGGTGTGTCACTATAATTTCGAAAGCATTGCTGTCGGTTTTTCTCAAGGCAAATTGAGTAATTATTTGGATAACTTGAAGGAAAGAATGTTCCCAAATTCACATACATAATTAGGCATGTCACGTTTATGTTTATAATAGAACTGAACAAAATTTAAGATTTATTAATTTAAAATTTAATTATTACATTTTCAATCGACATCATTAATTTTTAAACAAAAAAGGGAATTTCTAACAAAACAGATAAATTTTCGACCAAACTCATATAAATCTTTAATAAAAAAATGTATTCTCAACAAAAAGTATAATAGTTGATAATTCCATAAAAAATTTAAATAAAAAAAGGGTATATTAGTTTTGAGCAAAATGAACGAATTTTCAACTGAATAATAACAATTTTCTGTCAAGAATGGAACAGCTATATTTTTAGGGGAAAAGTTTATTTACAACAAAAATGTCGAATTTTTAAATAAAAAATGTATTATTAACAGTACAGTTGAGCATTAGAGTTTTATGATTTAGAAGTTGTCTGGTCATAAAATGATTTAAATAATCTTTTATAATAGGATTCTAAAAAGTGTATTTTTTTATAGAAAATGAAATTGAACTATTCTATTCTATAAATTAGATTTTTTTGTTAAAACATTAATTTAAATTTGATAGTGATAAATTAAATTAATTGTAATTTTGTAACTCACTGTGATGATAATTTTTATATAAGGACTTTGCATTTTAATACCACAGTTTAAACAATTGTTTATTTCCAAAAAATTATAAAAAATATCTATTTTTAATATTACGTAATTATTTAATAATTATTTATTGTTTATTTTCAACATTTAAATTATTTGAGCCAGAGATGTATTTTTGAATTGTTTAACAAATATAATTTTTTTGAAAAATCATTTTTTCAAAAAGATTTTTAAATCGTATTTTCTGATCAATCTGAATGAAATTTAAAAAAATTAATAATTAATGTATAAAAAATGACATAAAGCTCTTAGCAGAATTAGCCGATCCTCAAAAGCATTCAATATCAAGTTTCATTCATAAAACACGGTTTTGAAAATATAGAAAAAAAAATTGTTTAAAGAAATTCTGTTTGCTTAAAAAATAAAAAAATGACTAATAGATTCTCTACATATACTACAGAGATAGAAAAATAATTGTATGTATTCCATTTTATATTATTTTTTAAACGTTTTCCAAAGAAAACTGCTTTAGAAAATAAATTTTTTCTTAGAAAATAGAAATTTGTTAATCATTAGAAGAAATATATCAAAATTATGTAATTATTTAACAAAAAGTGGCATAGAATACCAACTTGAGAAAAAAGTAGACCTCCCTCACTCAATTTTTACATATTTTAAAAATAAGCAACAATTAATTGTTTAAATAATCTCATAATGTTTTTGACAACATTTTTCCTGCTCCAAGCTATGACTAACTTATACATTTCATTCAGTATTTGATTTCAGTATTTTTAATTCAAAAACGAAACAAATTTAACTAAATTGTTGAATATTTTGAACAGAAAAGTTGAAAAAACTGTTCCCTTTTAGTTTACAAATCAAGCAGTTGGTTAAAAATTCGTCTTTTTGGTAGAACATAAATGCTATTGCTTAAAGGGTTCGATTTCCTTCAAATAATGTTTATAAAACTGTTTTTGGTGTGAAAATTATATTTTTCTTAACTGAAAATTCAACTATGTCATTGTTATATTTTTAGGTGAAAAATGAACAATTTTTTTAAAATTTATGTATTTTGTTAAAAATGCGACATTTTTGGTATAAACTTAATCTTCTTGGTTGAAAAATCATCTTGCTAGCTAAGGATTCAACTAGTTTATTGAAAATTAAAAAATATATATTTATTAAAGTGAAAATGTAAATATCAAGTTTTTGTTAAAAATGAATTTTTTAATTAGAAATTTTGTTTGTTTCTTAGAAATTCGTCTATTTTTGTAGAAAATAGCCCTTCTTGATTTAAAATTCATCTTTTTTTAAGATTAATTAAATTATACAACATTCCTTTTTGTTTGATAAAAATTAAAAATTTTAGGTCGAAAATTAATTTTTTCAACTGAAAACTTAAGTATCCCACTTGCGGTTGACTATGAAGTTTATAATGGAAACATCATCTTTTTTTGGTTTAAAATTAATCTTTTGGATTGAAAATTCAAACATTTTCATAAAACTCCTATTTTTTGTTGCAAAAATAAATTGTCTAGTTAAAAGTAAATTGTTTGTTTTAAACCTTATGGATTTTGTTGAAAATTCGTCTTTTTTGGTAGAAAAATAATATTCTTGTTTGAAAGTTTATCTTTTTTTATTGAGAATTCAATTATTTTGTTCACAATTATTTTTTAGTTGGTCAAAAACAAATTTCAGTGAAAGAAAATTTGATTATAAAATTTATGGTTGAAAAGTGATATTTTAAATAAAAAATTGATCTTCATTATTTGATCATTCATTTAATTTGTTGCATATTTTTTGGAAGAATTATGTTTATATTGCACTTTATCGTCGATTAGCTACTACAGAATTACGGCTAGCAATAAAAATAATACTATAATGACTAGTAATGTAATAAAAATATTATAAAATGTGTAATGAAAATGTATTAATGTACGATAATGCTATATAAAAATGTACCGAAAGAGAAATTTTTTGCCTGTGACGGTAAAGTATCCACTGTCTTCAGAAAGAAGCAACTTTCTAGCATCACACTAAAAACAGAAAATTATAAGCAATAAGCAATGGTTTAAATAAGTATATCTGTTAACTTGCAGTAAGTAAAAAGTGGGTAAAAATTTTAAAAAATACAGAAGAAGCCGCAACTATTTAGCATTCATAAAAAAGAAGATTGTTATAAATAGTAATAATTTGTTTAAATAATTTTTTTTTGTTAAATTGAATTAATTATTAACTCACTTCAGGAAAGGAGTAAAAAAATAGTTGAAAATAACAGAAAAAATCGCAATTTTTTAGCTTGATTCAAATTAAATATTATTAACAATTAACATGATTAAAAATGATTTTTGTTATCATTTCTTAAATTTCAGCTCAACTTAATTGAAAACTGGACAAAAAATGAATTTCTTTTTTTAAACCAAAGCTTTCTAACTCTATTCTAAGAATTAGTTTCTAAAAACAAAAATAAATTGTTAAAAGAGTTAATCGCATAGAAAACCACAAAAAATCATAAATAGTACTAAAAACTTGCAAAACCCATTTTTTCACTTATGGGTTTCTTTTGGACAGTATAAAACAGACTTGTGGGGGTCATATTCCAAAATGAATATTATGTTCCTTTTTTTATAGATAATTATGAAGAGAAATTTTGAGTTTCAATTCGACTGAATCAATTTCCTAAAATTAAAAAAGTTTTTCGTCTTTTAATAAAGGTTACATATTTCATTAAATATTATCATAAAATAGAAATATCAGGAAAACAGGTAATTAGCTGTATTAAATCCTTTATTAGACAGAATAACAGAATGGCCAATTTTGACAGCGAAATTGTTGGATTATGTACTGTTGATTATGTACTCAAATAAATTTTAAACTTTGATTCTAATGTATAAACATGCTACAGAAATGCAAACATTTTTAGTTTCTTCCTAGTTTCTTCTGGTTTCTAGTTGAACAAACTTTTCGAGTTTCACTTTATGAAAATCATTCTATGTTTCATCATTTAAAATCGCATGAATGTCAGCAGACTCATGCATAAATATTGTAAATTCTTGAAATTCTAACGTTTTCGTATGCGCTTTATATCCGTGTTTTTTTAAGGTCAGGACCAGAAAAAAACTGGTTTCCGAGACAGGGAAAAACAAAGCTATGTAGGCCACAGAATCTCAAATATAAAAAATTAAACAGATCGTTCTATAAAAGCGAGCAGTTTCCTCAAAATTTATCATTTATATTCGTAAAAGAAATATTTTTAAAAATAATCAGTCCTTCCTGTAGCTAACATGTGGGTCATAGCCGCAGTGCTCACTTGTGTCGTTTTCTTCAACGCAATCGGTAAGTTTAATACTAACAATTTTACAAAAATGTCACAATTCAAAATTTTTATAAAATTGTGGCTTCTACGCTTGATGGTGTCGAACACAGTAAAATAGAATATTAAGAAAAGCTTACACCGTAAATTCAGGAATGTAATTCAACTCAAAGATAGAATTTAGTTCATCTCTCAATTTTAAATAAAATTCTAAATTCAGGTCATATCACTTTTACGTATTTTTTCTGTAAATGAACTCGATTGGTTTAGCTTCCCTTCGACAAGGGGTTTTACGGGTTTCCTTTCCCTTTGCAAAATGTTGTAACTACAAATAGGGAATTTAATGAGATGAGTTTTTTATTAGAAGGAACGGGTTATCTTTATTTAAATAAAGGATGGCTACCATTTTTAAAAATTTCCTAACTTTTCACAGATTTTTCCGTTAATCATTTTTCCTTTTTCCTGACCATTAATATTTAAAGAAGAAAATATAATATTGTAGCGTTCTTGATATAGAATCTTTTATAAATGGAATCAAACAAATTTAGATTTTGTAATTCTTAATTCATTATTCTTAGGAATGCACCATAATTAAAAATAATTTGGTGAAATTTATAAGAATTGCAGGGAACTTAATTGTATTTAGCATATATTTATAAGACTATAAAACCATTCTAGTTAAATTTTAAAGAATTTAAGGGTGGACTTTGGTCTGTTTGGAAAAAAATTTAATCCAGTTAAGGTAATTTTATTATACTATTCTACATATTATAGTTTATGATTTAAACATCGTTTTCCCAAATTTTGGTTAAAAAATATGAAGAAATAAGCCGATGACAGAGCATTTTCAAAAATGTGTTTTTCAAAAGATGGTGTGCGGTGCCACTCGTAACTCATCGTAGAATCATCTTAAATGAGAAAGCAAGCGAGGTTAGTTAAAGTGGGTGTTTTTCCTCCCCTCAAAGGTTTTTTTCATTCTTAACTTTTTGGGTTACAAAATGGCAAATTTTCTTCTATGCTGACCCTAGTGCTTATATTTTTGATTTTATATCAATTATAAACCCTATGTCCAGAACGGGTCCTTGGTCAATTTCGTGTCAAATGCCAATTTTGGGCCCTATGTCAGTTTTAGGCCTTATGCAAAATCTGGGCCCTATATCAATTTTTCTACATATGTCAGATTTAGGCCCTAGGCAAATTTTGAGTCATTTTCCAATTTTGGCCTCATGTAAGTTTTGGGTCCTTTCCACATTTTGGACCCTTAGTTTTAAAGTTGATTCCAATTTTGTTCCCTATGCCACTGGGTCCTCTATCAATTTTAGGCCCAATGGCAATTTTAGGCTCTATATCAGTTTTATGCACTATGCCAATGTTGGGCCCTAATTCCCTGTTCCAATTTTGGGCCTTATGATACTTTTTAAAGCCCTGTTTCAATTTTGGGCCCTTTTTCGATTTTGGGCCTTATGGTAATTTTGAGTCCTGCGTCAGTTTTAGGCCCTATGTCAATTTTGGGCCCGATGACATATTTAAACCCTATGTCAAATCTCAGCTCTATGTAAATTTTGAGCCATGTGCTAATTTTGGGTCCTAAGTAAATTTTGGGTTCAGGCAAAACGAAAAGGATTTGTGCCCGATGCTAAGAAACTATATAATTAAAATAATTAATTTAATTGGCAAGGAAGGTTCTCAAGGTGTGCCTCGCGTATTATATTCTCTTTGATATAAGTTGTAGTAATTATTTGTTATTTAGTGTCTATGATTATTTATACTTTCCATGTACAAAAAAAATTGGGAAATTAGTTTTATAACGAAGGAGGAGAAATAGAGTCCATCCAGCATGAATAAAAAAGCTAGGCGGGGGTAAACTACCCCTGCAGATTTTTTAATGTGCTCTAAATGGCTAAATTTATAGGATCAAAATTAAAAAATATATAATTTGCACTTGAGACAAAAATAAAGTTGGGCTGCGGAAAAAATAAAATTTAATTATTGGGGGTAGCTACCGCTAAAAGTTTTTATTTTGAATTACGTCAACTTTATTTTTGTCTCAAGTGCAAAATATATTTTTTTAAACATTTTTTCTTATTAATTTAGCAATTTTTAGTGTATTTAAAAATATGTGGGGTTGGTTTACCCCCGCCTAATTTTTTTATTCATGTTGGATAGACTCTGTTTCACCTCCTTCATTGTAAAACTAATTTACAAATTTGTTTATGCATGGAAAGTATATATTATCCTAGGAATAAATTTAAAGTTTTAGGGTTGGCTACCCCCATAAAATTTGGACCATTGAATGATTCACTATTTCTTTACATTATATTTGTTCAAAGAAATATTATTTAAATACGTGTTGTGTTTACTATCGATATTTATATGATGCATATTCACCAAACAAGAACACATGACCTTTCCTTTTCGACCTTCGTTCGCTAGGGAAGAAAAGGTATAGGTAATCGGGAACCTTTCACCTGTTTTCTCACCTTGGAACGAAAGGGACGGGGAGAGCAGGTAAAGGGGTGGTCGGAAATTTCGGACTTCACTAGTAACTCAACGATTGCGCAGTTTAGACTAATAAATGTATTTAATAAAGAAGTTTGTTGATAAAAGACGGCTTGAATTCTATTACAAGAAATAAGTGCAAAATAAGGGAATTTATCATGAACACTACAATGATAAGGAATATGATCCAATCGAGCCGGATTCGCTGAATCCTCCAATTTAACAGATTTTTGAGGCAAGACAGTAGGATTTTATTGAATATCCTGAGAAAATGCAGTTTCTATTTCTCTATTTAATTTAAAATACAATCGTAAAAATGGCAACCGAGCGTCTTCAGATTTTGAATATAAAGAAAGAAACAATAAAGGATCAAACATTACATTTAAAACATTTTGTCGACAAATACCGCAAAGGAGAACCAAATGGTATAAAATTAAACTTACATATACAAAAAGTAAAAACTGATTTCGCGAAATTTGATGACATTCAAGATGAAATAGAAATAATGGATAGGGATTGTGCTCGTATTGATCTCTTTCTTGAACGATACACAATTCTAGATGATTATCTAGAGGTTATATCAGAGACTGAAAATCTCCCATTAGCGACGCGAAAGGCAAAGAAAGAAAATTCAAATACAGAATCAATCGGGAACATTAGTCAAACAAAACATAAGGTCAAATTGCCACAGGCTACTCTTCCGACCTTTAGCGGTCAGTATAAGCAATGTCTAGCATTTAAAGACTCGTTTACATCCCTCATATACAATAAAACTGACTTGAGTAACGTTAAAAAATTACAATATTTGAAATCGGCTTTACTAGGCGATGCGGCGCGTTAAATATCGGTATTTTCAATTACAGACGATAATTATACTCGTGCTTGGGACCTACTGGAAAAAACTTATGCATAGAAACGTCTAATTATATCTAAATACTTAAGTTTAATTTTACGATTATCGGTTCAAAAGAAACAGATATTGTTTACGCATGCTTTAATTAATGTATAAATACTCGGGTGAAATCACTTATTGATACGAGCTGTGCGTGACGTATGTCTTCTTTTAAAACTATATCTATTGCCGAAAGCGGGCGAAATTTCAGTGCGTGATAAGAGAG
>JAWWLR010025258.1:0-10768 GCA_035041075.1 Acraspis erinacei | reverse complement strand
TTCAGATTCTTTTTTTTATTCATCCGGAAATGTTATAAAGAGGTTCCGAAATTGGGCGATTTTTCGGAAATTTTAAGAAGCTCTCACAAGTCCTGAATAAATCCATTAATATTCAATGAACAATTTTTAGCTTCCCACTATCGAATTTATAATTGAGTGGATTCAAGTAGATTGAAAGAAATTCGATTGAAATGTATTGAAACAGATTAGAATGAATTTCATTGTATTAAAGTGGATTGAAGTGGATTGGAAATTGGTGAAAAGGATTTGATTGGACTGGATTATATTGGAATAAATTGAATTGGAGTGGGTTAGATAGGAGTGAATTAGATTGATATATAATGAATTGGAATAGATTAGATTGAATTGGATTGCGTTGACGTAGATTGGATTTCAGTGTAGGGGATTGGAAGAAATGGATTGAAGTGGGTTGGATTGAAGTAGGTTGGATTGGAGTGAAGTGTATTAGCATGAAGTGAAATTGAAGTAGATTAGAGTGAAGTGGTCGAATTATGACTCTTGCATCACAAATAGCTATTTTGAGCGGGAAATATACAGAACGGATAATAAAGAATCGTACCTATATTACAATATCGCGATGGCCTTAAAAAATGGACTTGCTTACTATTTTATTTTTTCAGAGAATTTTCCTACAACTACTTCCTAAAACTAACATCCATACACACCATACATTCCTCTTCCTCCTCCCTTCTCTGCTTTGCCATCTTACCCAACTTCCCCTCCATCCATGCTACTTTTTTCATACATTCCCTTTTTCCAAACCTCTCATGTAACAACACCTCCATGCTTCTCCTTCTCTTTTCCACTTCTTTACAGCTATCTTGCCTTCTCTCTCTATCTATTCCATTCTTGTTCATTATCTCGTATACCTTTATTTCTTTCTCGCACATCCTTCTCACGTGAACCATCTGCAATATATTCGTTATAAAATACCTTTCCCTTCTCACATCCATCTTCCATCCCCTGCGTCTGTTCTCCTTCACCCATCAACAACCCCTAACCAGCTGACTTCCACTATCTGAAAAAAAATTCTCCTCATATGTACACGCTCCACTCCCCGTTATAATCCCTAAACTCGTTCTTCCTGTCTCTCTTCTGACAATATAGTTAGGTGTTTTTTTTCCAATTCCAGTGGCCACTTGACATACCTCTGCTGTATCCTATTTACCTTCTCACTTACCTTCCACCACCACAGCTCCACTCCATAAAATAAGAAACTCATCACTAGCGAATCAAAAAATTCTATTCTCCTTCAAAAATGATCTGCCTGTGACCATATCCTTACGCCTACTACCCTACCTTCTCCCACTCCCACTGCTCTCTCTTCCATTGCCTTCCACAACCTCCCCATTTTGCAGTGAAGGGAACGCGCCTTTTAGATCTACAAAGAACGCGTACACTTTGTGACCCTTCTTAGCTAATTCTCTATCCACCACGTGCATCAAGACGTAAATATTGTCGATATTACTCCTTCCCTACATAAAGTCCACCTGCGTCTCCAAAAATATTCCTTTACGCTTCCATTCCCCATCAGTCTCTCCCTTAGCTCTTGCGGGCCGTCATTTTAAGTTGAAAATTCAATTATTTGTCTAAAACTTTTTTTTTCTTTAATAATTTTCTGAAGCGGAAATGGTGACATCTATACAAAAATTCGGAACAGAAATAGACGTACTAAACGCTATATACCGAAGATTCAGAACGGCGTAGTAATAGGTATTATCGCTAAAAAATGCTTGTGAGAAATAAGAATTCCATTACCGAGGTGGAACTGTGGACTGTTATCGGAGAACAGTCAAAATGCTGTTAATTTGCATTTTGTTTAAATAATTTCACTATTTTCGTATGAAGCACTGTTTTTAAGTTGCAACGTTGTAAACAATTTATTTCATGAAACTAATGCATTGAAATAATGGTTATTTTAATTGTAATTGCTCATGAGAAATATAAATTTCTCCAACAATAAACGAAAAGTATTTTAGATTCTATATCGGAATAATGAATTTGGTTACATAAAGAAGGAAATTGTTTGAAACCATTGTTTTTATCCTTTTAAAAAGAAAATTAACTCAGACATACGTAATGTTTGGGCACCTTTCAACACTTCGAGTAGTACTAGTGCTGAAACGATTTGCTTCTAAATAACTATTTATTTAATATTTAAAATTATTAAAAGGAAGACAGTCCTTATTTCAATTTCTTATGTCTTATTTAAATATGCTTATAAATATTTTATGTTCAGCAATACGAACTTGAAAATAATATCTGCTTACATTCAGTTTTTTACAGTGCAATAATAGCCATCTGATAATTCATTTCAAACAGCAATAAGTGTATTATAAGTAATATCGCGAAAATTTAGAGCGTCGTAGGAATATTTAATACCACTAAAAATGTTAAAACCTGAAAATTTTCGTTTGAGGAACAATCGTGCAACTTTGATGAAGGAATTTGATCTCTAGGGAATAATGGATAAAAGTAAAAAAAGTGTTTTACGTCATCTAAATCTTGGAGATTGAAAAATTAGAAGAAATTGTATTCCACCCAATTCCACCAGACTTTCTGTAATCATAAAATGTTATTTTTATAACCACAATGATTATCCTCCCTCCATCATTTATAATATGGTACATTATTCTTCGAGCAGTTCGGTTGAGGTTAAAATTTTGTGGACTGGTTCCTGCCGAAGAATAAATTGATCGATAATCACTTGCATTTTGTTCTTAATAAGTTATAGTTTTAAATCTAATTTATTTATAAGGAAAGCCCCCCGTGAAATTGGGTAAAATGTTCAAAACTCAATTCAATGTGCGATTTTTGCATTATTCCTCGAGTAGGTTTTTATCAAGAAACTTTTTCTTTCCCAAGCCTACACAAATTGATCTAGAATCATTTGTAAAATTACGGTATTTTTCGTTGTTAAAAACTCAAAATTGTTCTATAAATTTGGAAATGCAGTAAGGTTGAAACATAATTCTAGGGTTTCTCAAACGTACAATCATACGAGCAAGCTTCTTCTCTCTGAGGTATTCCCTGGTACTAGTGCCCAAATCTTACCGAAATTACAGTTTTCGCAAAGATAAGTTCATATTCGATTTTGCTCTTCATTATTTACAATAAAATTTTTTTAATGGATTACATGACTATTTAACTATTTAGTACTATTTTATTATTTAACTATTTCGAAATAAACAATGTAGAGAACCAAATTTTAATTTATGAGTTATTTTGCGAGTGGTTTGGTTAAAACTATTTGGAGGAGGTTACCTTTTCACCATAAAAGTTGAGATCTAATATTGAAACACGATCTTTTATGGTTTAAAATTAATGAACATTGTTCAAAATTCGACCGTTTTTCTAGAAAATTCTTCTTCTTGATTGAAAATAATTCCAGAAACTGCTCCTTCTTCCGTTTGAAATCATCTTTATAAATTTCTTAAATATATTTTAAGGAACTTGTATGTATCTTAAGCCCAGAACTGAAGAATTTAGAAGGTTCGTGTCCGGAATTAGACCTTTAATAACTTAGAGGGTTCGTATCGAAACCGAAACCCTGTAACCGAACGATTACTATAAAACGGAGCTCGATAGGGCCCTGCAAGAAAGGGTTGCTGGGCCGCATCCGAGATGTGCCGGACCCGCCCCCACCGACGGGTTCCGAAGTCCCGGGCGATGGAACGTCCTATCGTGATTCTCTGTTTGCTCGCTCGGTCGCTAACCGGTTTCGCCGTGTCCTAATAGTGCTCTTGTCATTCGATGCTACCTGGTGCTCCCTCGTCGGCGTGGAAACGCTTCACCAAAGAAGGTTTCCAGCCACTCACTGGCTACTCCTCCACGAGGACACTTACCGTCCGCTAGCACTTCCGCCACTGGCTGATGGTCGCAAATACTAATCGAAGTGGCAATAAATGTCAGCTTAATTTTATTATAATCCGTTGCCTTATTTTGTCTCAACCTCATTCTCGGCACTAGATTTTCTGAATTCCATCGGCGGCATTACCTCCATAATAAACCTTAAGAATTTAAAAGATCCAGTTTGGGACCGGGAATTTTAGGAATAGAAAGGTTCCTCCTGAGGAACCGTTCAAACTGCAGTCCAACCGAAAAGATTTCGATCCTCGGTCACTTGATCTATTTTTTGTTTAGGACGAAAGCTTTATTTAATGTCAACAGGGAAAAAATAAACCCTTTAAATACTTTTAAATCCCTATTTCGGATCATTTATCAATCCGCATTAAAGTGAATGTATATTTTTTACTGTGTTCACGCATACTTATTACGTGTGTACTTTTTTGTAGAGTCTGTTCAACAAGAAACATTCCTCAATTTTTCGAAAACCGTTAGAGATTTTTAAACTTTGTTTTTAAATTGAAGTGCATTCAGAGGACTAATGCGCGCCAACTTAGTACATTGTGCAATCGCCATCGTTATCCATAAAGGTCTGGTACCTTTTCAGTATACTTTCCACTAATTTTTCAGCGTAATTGGTTTGTCCTGATTTTTTTCCAGAGCTGTTTCAGGGTGAAAACACGTCTCCCAACAAGTTTACTCTTTACAGTAGTCCAGACGTTTTCGATTCGATTCGCATCAGTGGATTCGCTTGCCAGGCGGTTCCAGCACTTTCTGAGCATCGAGTTTCTTTGTGAAGAGCTTTAAACATTCAAAAAAGCGTTCAGAAAAGCATCCCCAAACATGTACCTGCACTAGGTATTTAACGGTTCGCTGAAGAAATCGAGTACCGGCGGTAGACCAGGCAAAATTTATACAAACCCATGTCCAGAACGACGCTTCATCTGAAAGAATGACATTCGACCCGTCACAGTCGAGATTTTCAGCAAACCATTTCTTTTTTCAGCTTCCAACCGTTTCTCGTACGCAGAACTTATTTTCACTCACGTATGCTCTCTCGGACGATTCGAGCGGCAACGGAACAACTTTTCAATAGCATATTAGTCCTTCGAATGTACTTTATTTTGAAAAAAATAACTTGAAAAAACTATAATAGTTTTCGAACAATCGAGGAACGTTTCTTATTGAACAGACTGTAATTCAAGGTGAGACCACACTAAATTTGGTCATAAAATCAATAACGTCCATTTGAGATGAAATTGTCATAATTCTAATGATCATCACACAAAATAAAAAATAATACCCTTCTTTGCGATTGACAAACTTGTCAAATAAGTCTGATGATTCAATGCAATATTCCTAAAATACACTTGGTGACCCAATTATTCACTGAAGCATTAATCATTTTCCAATCTACTTTGCGAAAATGATTATGGTCAATACTTTTCTTTTCATTTTCGCGGTCAAGGTTAATTCTTTTGGTGAATATAATAATTGATTATAAGAATCTGTGATTCTCTTATCAGCAATATAAAAAAAAAGAAAGTATGAGTGAATTCAAAATATATATTATAAATCAAATTGATTTCGTGGTTGAAGCATCAGCAAGATTTTTGATGAGATAAATAAGTTTCATTTTTAATTTATTTCAGCATATAGCTATGTTGAAATATTAATTTTTTAGCAAAGTACTTGAATTATAATAGTCGAATTTAAAAGAAAAGAGTTTAAAAGCAAATTTAAATTAACTTCTTTTTGACCAAACCAATAATTTTATGATACCTGTTTAATATATATGTCCAAAAATTTAACATAGGTTGTTACATTTATAACACATAATAAGTCAATTTAAAAAATTTACTTACAGTAGAAAACTGTAAAACAAGAAAGAAAACTGATCTATTTCTATAATAATTGCCATAATAGGAAATGAGTGCGACTCAATTAGTTATTTGGCCTATAAGATATGAATTTTGAGCTCACCCTTATTTGACAGTAAAAACAGAGAAAACCCTTATATGCCCTAGAATTGTATATAATACGAACTTTTTGTTGCGTAGAGGTTTTTTTATTGCAGAAAATCGTTTTCATAAAAAAATTAAAGTTTTATTCTAATTTCAGAATGTAGTTCACGATCTTCGTGGAGTCCACATAGCGAACGAAATCCTGGCCCTTCTTCCTCCTCTGCTAGAAATCTATTTCTTCTGGCAGAAACTAGTTCACACCTGGACGGTAATCCTAATTGGGAACATAATCCTCCTCCTCGTGACAGGTCCAGGTCTCCTGCAAGTACGCCGCCTTCTATTACAGTACTTGGACATTCACTGGAAGAACTTGGATTTATTCGGCTCATTCCCCACACAAATGAGAGTATTCAATTCGAATTTAGAAGATATTGTTTTCCTGTCGGTAAACCAATTAGACTGCGAGTAGCACAGACTAGATGGGTTCCGGTGCCAACCCAAGAGCATATTGTACTATCATTATCCAATGGTGATGTTTTTGCAATACTGGATTATAGTGGTTTTCTTTCTGCAATATATAGGGCAGACAAATATCATGCGAAAGTAAAAATAAACATGATAAGCGGCGAAGTTGATAATTTGACCCCAGATCAAATTAGGGATTGTCCAGTAGGAAAGACTCACCCAATATTTCCACGAAACTTTCGTAAAACTTACGCAAATAACAACTCCTTACAGTCCGTATGGAATCCTCATAGCGAACCTCAGGAGCCTCTTCGTTCCAGGATCAGGCCTTTTCCGGGCACGCCTCCTTCTGAGCAAGTACTAGGATGTGCAAGAGAAGAACTTGGTTATGTTCGGTTTATTCCTTGCACAAACCAGAACCAGAGATTTGAATTTCGCAGATACGTTTTTCCTACTGATACGAAAATTCGAATTCGAATAGATCAATTGACATATTCGTTTGAGCCAAACCAAGAATATATGGTATTATCAACATCTGATGGTGACACCTTTGCAATTATGGACTCTAGTGGCACTCTTCGCGGACTGTATAGAACAGATAAACATCATTCGCGTATAAAAATAAATATGATAAGCGGCGAAGTAATTAATTTGAACCCAGGTGAAATTAGAGATTGTCCAGTAGGCAAGAATCAAACACTTTTCCCCAACAGTTTTACTAAAGCTTTCGCAAATCATGATTCACTGCAGTTCACATGGAAGCCTCATAACGAAGGTAATCCAAGTTCTTCTTCGGCTGGGTCCAGGTCTCCCCCGGGCAGACCTCCTTCTCATGAAGTACTTGGATATTCTCTTGCAAAACTTGGATACATTCGGCTTATCCCTCAGGCTAATCAGAACCGGCGATTCGAATTACGAAGATTTGTTATTCCTCCGAATAAACCATTTCGATTGCTATTAAACAATGGTATGTATGTACCCGTACCTGCTCGAGAATATATCGTATTATCAACATCCAATGGTGACGTTTTTGCAATACTGGAGTATACTGGGATTCTTCGTGGAATATATGGGACGAATAGGAGCCGTCCGAGAATAAAAATAAACATGATAAGCGGTGAAGTTGAATATATGACCGAAATTGAACAAAAGGAATGTCATGTAGGCAAAGGTTACCCAATCTTCCCACGTTGGTTTCATGAGGAATTTTCAACTGAAGATTCTCTTCAGCATGTGTATCATTGATTCAATAAAAAACAGGTATACTAAAATATAATATTCTTTTTAATCCATAGTCGCATCAAAAAACGCTTTTTAACTTTCGGAGATATTTTTTTTTTTAGTGCAGTTGCGTATCATCAATATCCACGCGCAAAGAGAGATACACTGAGCCGGATTCAATTAAGATAGATGTTGAAAAAGTTATGATTATATAATTTAAGGAAGATTAACCCATTAAGGACGAAATGGACGATTTTTTATACTTTTTTCAACTGTACAGGTTCTTTCCAATTCAGAATAGCAGCATCGAATATGGCGGTTTGAAGCCGACAATTTTTTGCTTACTTTGATATTTTTCAATAAAAAAATTTTTTGATGATGAATGTTTACCAAAATCGGTATACGGGTCTTTTTTGGGTCGCTGATTACAAATCCGTTACCAGATTTCATAAATTCAAGATGGCCGATTCAATATGTCGCACAACAATTTTCAAAAATTTTCAATTTTCATGAAAGTTGGTATAGAGGGTTTTTTTCATCGCTGATTACGAATAAATTGTCATTTCTTACTAATTCAAGATGCCTGATCCAATATGGCGGCCAAAAATTTTGAAAATTGTTCAATTTCTATGAAAGCAGTATACAGGAGTTTTTTTGGGTCGCTGATTACGAATCCTTTATCAATTTTTAGAAATCCAATATGGCAGGTCCAATATAGCGTCTTAAATTGTTGAAGTCATATACGTGTTATGTACATTTTTATCTTTCACATTATATTTATAATATTTATAAGCCAAGCATTATTTTTATCTTTATTTATATTATAACATAGTTACTTCGTAAAATAAAATACAATAGTTTATTCGTTTAGTTACAATTTTGTTTGTAAAAAACTTAGTATACAGAACTTTTATGTAAGTAGTAAATAATAGTTTGTCTCGTCAAAAGGAAATGTCTCGTCATTCATGGCGTCAAAAACAAGCTCGCTATGATGATATTGAGTTTGAAGAGTACAAAAACGCCATACTGGATGCGCCATATTGAATTTGAAAAAACTGATAATGGATTCGTTATCAGCGACTCAAAAAATTCCTGTAGACTGCTTTCATAGAAATTGAACAATTTTCCAAATTTTCGGCCACCATATTGAATCCGGCATCTTGATATAGTAAGAAATGACAATGTATTCGTAATCAGCGATGAAAAAAAAACCTCTATATTAACTTTCATGCAAATTGAAAAATTTGTGAGCCATATTGGATCCGCCATCTTGAATTTGTGAAATCTGGTAACGGATTTTTAATCAGCGACCCAAAAAATACCTGTTTACCAATTTTGGTAAACATTCATCATCAAAAAATTGTTTTATTTACAAATATCAAAGTAAGCAAAAAATTGTCGGCTTCAAGCCGCCATATTGGATGATGCTATCTTGAATTGGAAAAAACCTATACATGGATTTTGAAGGCTAGGTTCCATGGACGCAAAAAATTCACAAATGACAAAAATCCAATCTTGGTTTTGAGGTGAAAAAATGAAAAAATTTTGTCATTCGAAATTTCGTGTTTTTTGTTAAATAAACAAATATAACTTTGTGAATATGCACTTTCTTCAAAAATTTGACTGCGCCAAATGAAAGGTCAGACAATTTTACATCGAATATGACTTGTCTCAATTTTTTTAACCGTCGGATTCATACTTAAAATCCCGGTTGAAAAATGTTTTAAAAAATCGTCCGTTTCGTCCCTAATGGGTTTAAAAGATTTCAATTGACTTTTCACTACTTAAATATGAATTTTTAGACCGAAAATAAGTTTCTATGTAACAAATTGAATTTTTAATCCATAAATACGAATTTGTAACTAAAAAGGATGACTTTTTAACAAAATTGCTGAATTCTCTACTAAACAATTTCTTTTTTTTCCAACACAGATAAAAAGTTTATTAAAACAGATGAATTTTTATTCAAAATAAAAATGTTTAAATAGTTGAATTTGCATTCAAAAAACCGTCCAGTTGATGTTTCAAAGTCAAACTATGAATTTTTTAACAAAAAAGAAGTTTCTAAGAAAAAAATTTAATTTTTAATCCAAAAGACGAATATTTTCAATCAAAAAGGATTATTTGTAAACAATTCGATGAATTCTCTACCAAATAGTTGCATTTTTATCCATGAAAGATGAAATTTATCTTTAAACAAATAAATTTTTAATTAAAAAGAAAAAAAAACAATTGTTCAAAAAATAGTGGAATTTTCATCCAATAAGGATTGTAGTTCTCCTTTTAAGCCCAAAGTAGTACATTTAAATGAAACGTAAATTTTCTTTGAAATATTTTTCATTTTTAAAAAAGCAGCAGAATTTTCCACCAAAAAGTATGACTTTTCAACAAAATTGTTGAATTTTCAACCAAACATTTGAATTCTCAAACCAACAAGTGCATTTTATTTAAAAAAGGTGAAATTTCTTCTAAAACTAATGAATTGTGGAAAGAAAACCTTTAAAAAATAGTTAAATTTTCATCCAAAGAAGATTTCAGTTCACTTTCCTACACCAAAAGAAGAATTGTAAACAATAAGTTAATTTTCTATTAAATAATCGAATTTTTAACCAAAAAGTTTGGTTTTTTAACAATTTTGTTAAATTTTCAACCAAACATTTGCATTTTTATCCAAGAAAAATGAAAATTCTTCTAAAACAGGTGAACTTTTAAATCAGAAAGGCAAATTTCAAAAAAAGATTTGAATTTTCATCCAAAAATATTTCAGTCGACTTTTCAACACAAAACTACGAATTTTAAACAAAAAGTCCATTTCTTAGGAAATAATTCAAATTTCAGCAAAACAGTTGCATTTTTATCCAAGAAAGATGCAATATTTCTACTAAAAAATATGACCATTTAAATCAAAAAGACAAATTTTCAGAAAAAATATTTATTACCAAAAAAAGATTTAAGTTGATTTATCAGTAACGAAACATAAATTTTAAACAAAAGGTTAATGTTTTTCGAAAAGAGTTACATTTTTAATCCAAAAAGACGAATTTTTTTTTTAATTTGAATATTGTTAACCAAAAAGGATCTCTTTAAGAAAATTGTTAATTTTCGAACAAAAGATAAAATTTATAACTTAAAAGATAAACCCCCCCCCCCCTCGACTCGAAATTTTTGTCCTATTTTGAACCTGCTAAACTCATTTAATACCTGCTTTGGTCCTGGGTCGCACTTTTCGTCCTATTTTTAACCTTATGCAT
>JAWWLR010025179.1:0-10771 GCA_035041075.1 Acraspis erinacei | reverse complement strand
AAATGTAGTTGTAAGGAAATACTGTAAAAATGGAAGTGTAAGCAAGTCAATTTTTTAAGGCCAGCAGGCTGAAAAATGAACGTTTATCTATCTGTTAAAAAGATAATATTTTTTCTTTATTTGAACGAAATATCTTCCAAAAAATAGGGAAAACGCATTTTAATTTGTCACGCGAACAGATGTTTAATAATAATTTTTACTTCAATAGGATGCGCATTTTTGGTGATAAAAATAAGACAATAAAAATACTTTTGTACCAATAGAAATGCATATTATGAATGGCAATGATATAAATTTATTGAAATGATATAAATATTTCAGAGTGGCTTAGAATAAAATTTAATATAGATTTGAACATAATGTAGAAGGTCCGTGTTTGCGACAAAATCGAGTGCGAAGCACGAAATACGTGATGAAAACGTGTTCCTTAAATCTGAAGGAGCTTTAACAAAAAAAGTTCACAATTGCCAAATGAAAGTTGTTCATGTTTTGACCTTTAATTTTAAAACGGTTGCGCATACTTGTAGGGTTTGTAAATTATAGCGGGAAATAAGGGCAGGTAATTAAAATGTAATTTAGCCACGTTTTTTCTAATTTAGAAAATTTTAGAAAAGTATGGGATTTTTAATTTTTTTCATTTTCAAGGTTCCAACTTAAATGGTATGGAATTCGATGTCTTTTCTTCAGCAGTTCATTTTCTAGATTCAAACACAACTGCTTGCATCACAATGAATGTGCTATTTGTCAGAATTGATACACTATTTTGCTACAAGATTCATATTTTGTGGTTCAATTTCGCTGTTTTTCATTCGAAACATTAAAATAATATTGACAAAAGCGGACGAGTCTACTTTTTCTATGTGGGGATGAGTCATAGAATTATAATATTAAATGGCACAATGTTTATAGTTTATATTATGTTAACTACGGAAAAATGTCTGTTTTTGATTTTGTGTTTAGATGTTTATATTATTTGGTTAAAATATGAGATGAAACAATTAATAATTGTAGGAGAAAAACTTGTTTGTGTAATACAAAAATTACAAAATACAAAAACAAAATTAATGAAAAAAACGTATTATATAATTAATATACCAGAGGACCAATAGACCAGAGGATTTCCGACAAGATTTCCTTGAGGTCGACTAAAGAAAATTATAAAAGATGTCTGACAACTCATCCCGAATGTAGAGAAAGCTTTAAAAAACCTTTAAAATCCTTTAAATAATTAACCGAGAGAACACCGGTTAGAAAATATATAAATTTTATGTTCAAACGACAGATTGTGCTTAAACGTAACGAATTATATAAAATGTTATATTAGTTTTAAGGAATTCAGTAAATATATTTTTTGTATGAAAACTTTTCCTAATGAAATGTAAATATCTGAGCAAGACAACCTTGATGCCTATTATCTATGATATCAGTTCTTTAATATATAATATAGAATATGATGAAGAACTACAATATTCCTTAGTAACAGTATTAATCAAATTCTTGATTGTTATATTAAATTTGAGCTTTTTCTCTAATCAGAAAAAATGTCAATTGTTTCTACTGTCCATTTGTCTTTCACGATTATCCTCAATTCGATTGGTGAATATAATAATATAAATTATCTATGTATATATGTATATATGTACCTTTCTTAATCTACACGCAAATAAGAACGTAGGCGATTTCGTCTACATTCTATCCTAATTGCTATTCTTAAACTTACTTAAGTTTGTTAAAAAAATGTACAAATTGTATCCAAATTGATTTGTTTATTTGTAACCTTAAAGGTTCGGAATTAGTACCATATGTGCTCGCCCACATATGGTACACTCCTATGGGGTAATCCAAAAATTACTTCAGACCATTTGGAGGTAAAGCGTCATAATATAATTCTACCAAAAATAGAAAATTGCACTTTTGAACAAGTATTTAAATATTCAACTCAAGAAATTAATTTTAAACTAAAATTGTAAATCTTTAAACAAAAATCTTGAATGTAAAAATATTATTTTTAAACTAGAAAAGAAATAGTCAAACTTTCATTTTAAATATATTAAGTTTTTAACAAAAGATTTAATAGTTCAATTTTCCGTTCCACGGGAATTTTGTTTTAAAAAAGGCAATGGTCAAAAACAAAAATTAATTATAAACGAAAGAGTTGCATTCACGACTACATAATTGTACTTTTAAACTAAAAATGAAATATTTCAACCAAAAACCATCATAGTTTTAATTTTCAATAAAAAACAGTTAAGTTTTGACCAAAAGAGATAAATTTCCACATAAAAAATATTTCCCAAGCAAGAATTCATCAACTTTAAACCAGGAAAGATTTTTAAGCCAAGAAAGATACACAATTTCAACCAAATTAATGAATTTAATTAAAAAATTTAATTAGTTTTCATCCAATAATTTAACCAACTAATTTATTTAAAAGAAAGAATTCTCAGTGAAACATTAAATAGCTGAATTTTCAACAAAATAGAACAATTTCTGAACTACAAAGATGAATTCTGAATCTAAAATATAATAGTAGACTTTTTAATTAAAAAGAAATTACTTATAATTAAGAATAGTTGCATTTTTCTGATTCCTTCGCATTCGAGTTCGCATTAACCCTCAAACGGCACACTGGTGCGTATTCACACCTAAAGTAGTTTTTAGTATGTTAAGACACTATATCAAATATATTTTTTAAATATGCGTAATATATGCTAGATGTTTATTATACGTTCAATATGTTGAATATTTAATATTAACATTGCATAAAAAAAATTCGCACACGTGTACCGTCTACGTAAGCTGTATTAAAGTGTGCCGTTTAAGGGTTAAAGTGACAAAATCACATAAAGATGAAAATTCTTAAAGACAGAAGGGAAAAAAGTAATTCTTCAAAAATGGAAAAAGAAAGAAAAAGGGGAAGCAATTTGAAGTCTGTATCTTGATGCTTTAATTGTAAAATAAAATCATTCCTTTTTATTTCATCTAACATTTCACAGAATTGTCATTCCCATTTATATTTTCCCTGCGTGATGTCACATTCCGCGTTAATCCCTCCACCCTTACGACAAAAATCATCACGAAGTTCGTTAACCCCTTGAAGTTTGGCGCAGGTTTTGTAAGGAACCTATCCCTACGGGAAGAGAAATACATGCCAGAAGATAATGCACGAGAAAAATTGAAACTCTTTTTTGTTGCAGATTTGAGTCAACAGTTCGATTGGTCACCTGATGGCTATCCTATTCTTAGTGTTCCTCGTGATAAACCTTCTTATTCTCCTGAAACGCGTCCTTCTCCTGCCAATCCTTATTCTCCGGTTTCTACACATTCTCCGGCCAGACCCTCTCCTCCTGCCGAGCCTTCTCTTCGTGCCAGGTCCAAGTCTCCTCCTGCCATTTTTTCTGCTCGCCTGAATGGATTAACAATTGAAGAACTTAGATCTGTTCGGCTTATTCCCCATACGAATCCGACCAGGCAGTTCGAAATTCGAGGATATGCTTTTCCTCGTAATGCACAAATCCAAGTCAGAGGAAGATATAATGTCCTTCAGCCCATGCCAACCGGAGGACATACTGTGTTAGTAACGTCCAACGGTGACATATTTGCACTAGTGGAGGAAAATAATACAACACTTCGTGGAATGTATACAGTGCAACTCGACTTTCAAAAACGGGCACAAATAAACATGTACAGCGGCAAAGTTACACAAATGACCACAGAAGAAATCGACGAATCTCCCGTAGGTAGGAATCAGCGAATCTCCAAGAATTTTCAAGCAATTCTACTTGATTAATTTCGCTCATAGTAGTAATTTAATTTTAAAAGAATGTAAAAATATTATGTAATACTGATTGTGATCGAAAGTAGGATTAACATGCTACAAGAAGCCGCAAATATATTTTTTTATTTCTTACCTTTGCCCTGATTTTTTCCTGAGGAATTTTTCATTTTTCTTTCCTGGCTTGCTTCTCAGATATTGTTTTCTTACTTCTGCTACCTGCTTTAATTTTTATTACCATAATATGGGTGATGTATGAGTACCGAAACTTTAGTAAAACTTTTCTTTTATTGTGCGCGCAGCTCGCTTCGCTCGTGGGCTTGAGCGCGCCTCGAGCCCGCGACTATTGGTTCACGCGCTTCGCGCTCTGTCTTTGTATTTGTCTCTCATTTGTACATGGACTAGTTAAAGTTAAAGATCAAAGCGTCGACAACTCTAATTTAATGATTAAGAATTCTCTTTTGAGAAAGCTCCTTCGGCCTTAACGAATAGATTCTCATCGCGTATCTCGTGCTTTGCATACGATTTTGTCCAAAAGATTAACTTTTCCACATCATCTTGAACACTTCAATAGCAAATGTATATTGCATTTATTTATGTAACTCGGCCTGGGATTGCTAATTCATATATTGCAAACTAAAGGACACATTTTATTTATCATGATAACTTTCATATATGTTTTTCATTTTGCATCACATTTTATACTCAGCTACCCTGAAAAATTTATCATTTCAATAAATTTATATTTTTACAATTCATAACACCGATTGGCATGGAAAAATGCGGATTTTCATTGTATTTCTTCTATAATTAAAAAATATATGTTCAAAATCCTTTTCTAGAACATGTAACATGCAACGAAACGTTATTTTTTTATTTGAAAAAAGTATTTTTCACCATAAGTGTATTGGCTATTTCACCATCTTTAGCGTTGTTATTTGTGAATTGGAATTTTCGATTTTCTTATGGAAAAACTTGACCTGTATTCTTTGACCATAGACATAGATTTAAATTATTTAAAATTAAAATTAATTTATTTCAAAGAAAAACAGTTGAATTTTCAACGAAAAATATAATAATTGATATTACAATAGCAACAAAAAGAATGTTTAAACAAAGCGTTTCTTCTTTCGTTTGTAATTAAATACGGCAATCTGATTTCATCTGTTAACCGCCAAACAGTTTATTTTTATTTTCATCTTATAATGTTCTTGGGGTGCCATATTAATATGAAAAATCGTACAATGTCAATTATTTCGAAACTTCATCTAAACTAGTTTCAATCCCACGGAGCACAGTTTTATACAACGCAATTTAGCATATTTCTAACAGTGTTATATTTTGTAATATTATATTTATATATTTTTTCATCTCTTATAATATTAATATTGAAGTATATTAATAAAGCCTTCAACCATTCATACCGAGACGGTCGAACAATGAGTCAGAAAGTGAAAAAAGTACCGAAATTCTCACTCCTCTAAAAAATGGGGGAATATTTTTTCCTCGAATTGACAGTTTGGCTTAATATCTTCAATAATTCCATCATCGTTTTTAAAAACATTAAGGTGTACCATAGCTGTAGAATGCCCTAAAACTGAAAAAAATATCATTTTTGCTTACACAGGCCCATAAAAAAATCCTCGACAAGACAAGTGTGCTCTGAGGTCCGTCCACTCCGCGCCGCAACGAAGGTAATTTGAAAAACGGAATACGCCATATTTTTTTTTTTGCTAATTTAATGCTAAAAGAAATTTTTATTGCTCTCTTAATTTCCGAGAAAAGGGTGGCGGCGCTAGCACGACGGCCACTCAGCGCCGCAACCTATCAAAACTCACTAAAAATTATTTTAATGAGATGAGCGATTAGGGGATCTACTTTAATATATAGTTTACACAAATTTTTCGTAGCGGTACTTCTTGCAAACTATTGCAAAGATGTCACCATTGGAGGCTGATAATACAGAATGTTCTCCGATTGACATGGGCTGAAGGACATTGTACCTTCCTCTCACTTGAATTGGTGCATCGCGAGGAAAAGTGTCTCTTCGAATTTCGAAACATCGATTCGCATTCGCATGAAGAATAAGTCGAATACACTTTAGTTCTCGAATTTTAGGAAAACCTAGACGGAAAGAAGCACGACTGACAAGAGGAGACCTTGACCTGGCACGAAGAGAAGATTCGGCAGGAGGAGAAGACCTGCTCGGAGAACCCTGAGGATGAGGTCTGGCAGGGGAAGACCTTTCAGAAGAATCAGAAGATCTGCCACGAGGAACACCAGGAATAGGCGCGCCATTAGATAAATATTCAAACTGTGAACTCAATTCTGCAACAAGAAGCGGAGGATTCAGTTTTTCCTGTGTATTATCTTCCGTAATATGTTTTGCTTCTGTCATATTTTTCCCTGCCAGGGGGAAGAGGGACTGTTAAAAAACTACGGCATACAGTCACAGGTGGGAGCTAACACGCTGTGAAGATTTTTGAGTTAAGAACGGAGGATTCATCGCAGACTATTTTTTGTTATAAATGAATCTCTGTTATTTAAAAATTAAACTGTTCGGTGTGAAATTGGAACCACTTCGTTAAATATTTTTTTATTGGTTGTAACTATTTTCTTTTTGGTTGAACATTTACCTGTTTCAATCTAAAATCTCAATATTTCGGTGGAAATCCCAAACACTTGGTTGGAAATTAACTTTTATGTTGAAGATTCATATTTACGGGTTGAATTTTCAACTGCTAAAGATGAAACTGTTTGGTTGAAATATCAACTACAGTCAAACCTGGATTTAATGTAAATTTTGGGACCAAGTTTAAAAATAAATCCAGAGACTCGGAACTATTTTGTCTCTCTCCTGCACTTTCTTGTTTCTCTCTATTTTGTGAAGCTTGAGTGAGCACTGCACCTCATCTCGCAGCGCCTCTCACACATTCCCACCGCGCGGCTTCAATTCTCGGAATCATGAAATGGAGGATCACGTAATCCATGTTTGACTATATTACATTTTTCATAGATAATTCACCTTTTTTGGTTCAATATTCATCATTATAGTTCAGAATTAATTTCTTTGTTCGAAAATCTACCACTTTCTTTGTAAATGGAATTTAGGTTGGAAAAATTAATTTTCTAACAAATTCTACATTGGCTGATAAAATAGAATTAAAAAGCAGTCAACGCAACTGTTTTTATATAAATAAAAAAAGATTGTTATCACATACGGTACGGATTTCATATCAATAGGGATACCTCTAGAATTGCATTCTTTTTAACACACGAACGTTATGCACTGCCGCGGAATTAATTTAGATTGAATTTGTTCCTATTTTGGACAAACTCAAATAAAGTTGAAATGAAAGAAGCTATTTCGATAGAATATAGATTGAATTGCATCTATCTTGATTCACATAGAGCCTAAAAAGTTTACTTACAATTATAGAAATATTATTGTATTATATTCACCAATAGTATAGAGGATAATCGCCAAGTACAAGAAGAGACTGTAAAAGATCCCTATCACATTCTTATTTTAATCGATATGCTAGACTAATAATGAAACTCTACTATTACTCAATTAAGTAAACATATAATTATTAGTTAGGAACAGGGAGGTTCCGTAAAAATTTATAACGCTGTGTTTGGGAGAAGAAATTTCTTAAAAGAATTTTGATTCTAATATATAACTGGAATTTCTGTGGTTCGATTATCAGCGAAGCGATAGCAGAAGATCTTTTTAAGAACGAATTTAATTCAAAACTCCATCTAGTCTGTAAAGACGTTAAGAAATTCTGTTATTATCTGATGATAACACAAATTTCTTTAAAAATTTCACTAGTAAAACCTGGTATAATATTCCGTGTATTTCTGAAAAAAGATTTTTCTTCCGATCCGTTTAGTAGCTTAATGGGAAAGTATCCGACCGGCAATCGGAAATTCTGTGGTTCAATACCCAGGAGAGCGATAGGAGAAGTTCTTTTTCAGAGAAAATTTAATTCGAAACAAATTTAATAGCTCCAGGTAGTCTCTAAACTACATTAAGAAATTCTGGTAATCTCTGAAGACAATACAAATTCCTTGATAAATTTAAATTATAACATCTGGAATCGTATTACGTGCATGGAGAAAATGGATAGTCAAACTTTGAGTGTCAAAATATAAATTGTCAATTTGACCTTCCAGAATGTATCATGTACAATCCATAATTTGTTCTCAATAGTCAAAGATATTCTCATTTTATTTTCAACTTGATAATTTGCAGAGGATCAGCCTTAGTGTCAGGGATTATCAAATCGACACTCTAATATGATCATGCTAAATACCCTGTTTTCATTCCTTTTGGACCGCCTGAGTGTGTTAAACTTACGATCAGAGATCCTTGAATCGAAACTCAGGGATGGTTGAGTTAAATATTTTGTTTTCAGTCGCTTGTATTATTCGATTGCGGCCAAATTCACTATTAAGAATAATCAACTCGATACTGACATGGTCAAATAATGGGCGATCTTCACAACGGAGTAACTGCCACGATAGAGACGGTTATTTCGTTTATCGCTACTGTAAGTTTGCATTTTGCGGAGCGTGTGAGATTCTCAAAGTTCTATCTGTGATTTTCTGTGATTTACTGAGATTCTCTGTTATTGGAAATGGTAAGTACCTAAGAGACTAAGAGTTTTGAGATTCAGGTTAGTATAATACAATTTTTAAAGTAGTATTACTGCCATTATTTTATTAATCGCTTAGAATTATTTACAAAATCAATTGATCTATTATATGATGCATTGCCCTTTAACGTTCTTTTGCAGGGTATGGCACTGACAGGATATCATTATATAAAGCTCATGAAGAGTTGGCAATGCAGCCAACGCATAATCGAGCTATTCGAGGTAAATTTTTTCAATTGAGTTAAACTGTTTATGGATTAAAATTAACAATTTTTTGACTTAAATATCTACTATTACATTATTCGTTGAAAATCTAGATTTTTGGTTAAAAAATAACTTTTTTAACTAAAAATGTAATGATTAGAATGCAAGTGTTTGGTTAAGAATTAACTGTTTAGAAAAGAATTCATATATTCCGGATGAAAATTCAACGGTATCATAGAAATTTAGTTTCTTGCCTTTAAGTTCAATAATTTGGATAAATTTCGTCTTTCTGTTCTAAAAATTCATATCTTTGGTTAAAAATTGGGCTATTTTGCTAAAAACTAGTTGTTTTTTTTTGTTTGTTAATTTTTTCTTTTCTGAAAATTTAGCTTTAAAAGTTTTGATTAAAAATTATCCTTTCAGTTGGAAAATCAACAATTTGTCTTAAAATTTATTCATTTTGTTGAAAAATTGTCTTTTTTATAGAAAAAAAATCTTCTTGGTTGAAAATTCGTTTTTTTTTTCTTTTAAAATTTTGCACAGATATTTCAAAAGACATAAAATAGAAAATTTGTTTAATTAAAGATTTTAGAATAATACATTGTAAGCTGAATAATTTCATGATTGAAAAAATTAACAATGGAACTTAACATTTAAAAAACGATAAAAATTGAGTTACTTCATTTTATAAATTATTTACTTAATTTCTTCAAAAAATGGTAAAGCATCAAAATAAATTCACTGTCATTCCCCGCAGTTTTCCTCGGTATTAAGTAATTGTTCTGAAATTTTTTTTTGGTTAGACATTCACGTATTTTGTTAAAGTTCATATATTTTTTATAACTTTGTTTAAAATTCATGTATTTTGTTGAAAATGGATCTTTTTTGATTGAACATTAATTCTCTCATTCATAATTCATTGGTTTTTTTTTTGCTTAAAATTTATTAAGTTTGTAGAAAATTAATGTATGTATTGTTAAAAATTATTTTTTTATCCCAAAACTTTATAAAAACTTTGTCCTGTTTGTTGGACAAGTTGGAAATTTATATTTTTTGATAGAAAATTAATCTTCTTGATCGAAAATTCATTTTTTTTAATCTAACCAATTTTTAAAAAAATTCGGTTTTTTCAAAGTTTTCTTTATCAGAGTTTTTATCTGAAAATTTAAATATTCCACTTTTGCTTAAAACTTCATACTTTACATTGGATAAATAAAGAATTTGACTGGTTGGTACAAAATTCATGTATTTTGTTGAAAAGTCGTCTTTTTAGGCAGAAAGTTAATCTTATTTGTAAAAAGTTCAATTTTTTCTGTGAAAATTTAACTATTTGATAGAAAATACATATATTTTGTGCAAAAGAGAAATAAGTAAAGAAATTGTCGATGCTTTGATAACTTTGAGTAACCTCATTGATGGGGATGATTTTCCTGCATGCGATATAATGAAAATTTTTAACATGCAATATAAAATTGATTTCGAACTTTGGATTGATGCGGTGATGAATTTTCAATGTTTGCACAAATCAAAGAGATTTTAATTTCATTATCAAGCAATTATATTTTATTTCTCTGGGATGCTTTTAGAACCGTAGAATTTTTTTAACACATCTTTGCCTTCGAAGTTATAAAAATGTATAAAAAAAATGTTTATAAATCACTTCGATTTATCCAATAGTACAATTGGCAGTACAATTGGCGAAATGATTTAATTCTAATGTTAATCAAAATTTTATCTGCTAATATATAATCTTCAGTGTTTTGCAACTTTCGTTGAATTTTGTAAATTGTTGCGAATAGTTATGAATAAAAACAGAGCATACATATTTTTCATTAAAAAGTTTTAGTTCACTTATTTAATCCTTTCATTAATATTTTACAATTTTCTAAAAACTTTACTAATTTGACCACATTCCAGAAACATTACGTAATGTCGGTTTTTCCAGTTACAGATTCCGGTGTATTAAAAAACTAGAATGGGGTTTTAATAACACAAGGTATTTGTAACTAGAAATATACCCACATCATGTGATGTGTCTGCTATGTTTACAAACTAATTTTTTAGTAACATTTTTAATAATTAAAAAAAAAGATTTGACTACCCGAGATAGTCGGTTCAATTATGAAATATA
>JAWWLR010025151.1:0-10774 GCA_035041075.1 Acraspis erinacei | reverse complement strand
CCACTATTGCAAACACGTCACCGTTTGAAGTTGCCAATACAATTTGTTTTCTTGATGGTACAGGATTATTCACGTTATTAAATGTTCTGTATTGTATTGGTTTATTGGGTGGAAAAGTATAAATTCGAAATTCAAATTGTCGGTCCGGATTGCTGTTGGGAATAAGTCGAAGAAATGGAAGTTCTTTAAGTGTAAATCCAACTTTCGCAAGAGAGAGATGCCCGGCAGAAGAAGACTTAGACCTGGCAAGAAGAGCAGGAGGAGGAGGCCTGGAAGAATAATGAGGAAGGGCAAGAGAAAGAGTCGTATCTAGAAATTCTCTATCAGAAGAAGAAGAAGAAGGTCCGCTACGAGAAGAACTGCCACGTAGACGGGGCGTGGCAGCAGGAGGAGACCTCGCAGAAGAATTAGGTTTGCCAAGGTAAAGAGTCGTATCCGGAGAATTTCTGCCAGGAGAAGAAGATGCTCTGCCAAGAGTAGCACCAGATCTAGGGTCGCTATTGCTCAAGAGATCGGATTGTAAACTTAACTCTGGAACAAGGAACCGACAATAATGATTAAGTTATATTTATTCACACACTGGTTACATACACTTAAAAGCAATTTCAATTTAAAAATTACATTGCATTGCATAAGAATAGTAACCTGGTTTCAAAATAAGTCTATTGACCAAGCGAAAGTTTTATATATGTAGTAACTCATTCAAAACCATTCAGAAGTAGGCTGTTAATCATGCGGCTACACTATAAAACATGATTCTTTTAAATTTCTCGACTATAAACAAAATATTGTACTTAGTTTAACATTTTTTTATTAATTCCTATTGTTTTTGAAACGATGATTGTGTTTCAACTTTAATTTTTGTTTCATGTATTTGGCATTTAAATTCATCATGTCAAAGTTTTTTTTCATTTTAGTCGAATTCAGCCTTGAAAAAGACACAAAGTACTAGACTTTTGTGTTATTTGAGTGCCAAAAGTTATTCTGCCACACGAGTAATAGGTTACAGTTTTTGTGCATTTTGAAAATAAAGTATCGGATTTTTTTTGCTACTTGAAATGAAAGTACTAGGTTTGTTTCTACAAGAATTGGAAGCTCTAGATTATTCTGCTACTGGATTTATACATTTCCGATTTTTTTCGCCTCAAAATTGCAGTACAGAATTTTTCCTACTTGAATTCGAAGTTATAGATGCGACAAGAATAATATATTTTCAGTTTTTTTCTCCTCGAAAATTAGGTGCCGGTTTTTTTTTCTGCTCGCATTTCAAGTTATAGATTAATCTGTTACACGAATAATAGATTTCTGATTTTCTTACTACTCGAAAATAATGTATCAGATGTTTTGATAATCGAATTCCAAGATCTGTATTATTTTTTATAGATATTTTTAGGTTCATCTAAAAAAGGTTTCATGTGAGATTCCCCATTTGGGACCATTAGTATCCCATGTCTTTTATTTCAGGCGACATTTACTCTACTGACGCTCTTTTTATTGTCTATTTGTCGCCATAATTTTCTGCCCTGTCATACTTCTCTAACTTCCTTCACGTGCATGCATTTTTTCATGCAAGCTCTCCTGTTTCTGTTTCGTTTTATATCTCTTCTAATTAGGGTTTCATTCAAACAATGAAACAATTCTTTCCGCATTTCTTCATCGTCTCATTCTTCACTCTTTCATGATTCCCACATGCATCACCAGACATTCTTCCAACAACCGCAGTACCACACACTTTGATCGCAGATCTTACAGTGATAATTGGGAACATAGTCCATGCTTAAATCTTGGTTGCTTATAATCGCCTTCCAATTTGGTTTATCTATACGTTAGTTCATCTAATTCTGAAAATCTATTCACACTTCCGGTTTCTGTAAGTTGTCAATTTTGATGAGCGTTTATTTCTTTTTCTTGTTCTCCTTTTACTACATTCCTGACCTAACCTGTTTTGGTGACCAGAAGGTACTCGTTCCGCATCCTGACTTTTGATGCCCTCCTATTCGAATATAAATTTATAGATTATTCTGCCACAAGAATAATAGATTCCCCGTTTTTTGGGTCCTGAAAATTGAAGTACTTGATATTTTTATTCTACTCGAGTTCAAAGTTTTGGATTATTCTGCTTGACCAATAATAGAAACTAAAGCACCGAATTTTTTTGCTTGTCGAATCCAAGGTTCTTCATCATTTTGCAATCGGATTAATAGATTTCAGTACTTTAATTTTGAGGAGTAAAAAATCGGGTATCTATAATTCGAGTATCGAAATAATATAAAACTTGGAATTATAGTGGCAAAAAATATAGAATTTCGATTTTGAGCAGCAAAAATCGGAAATCTAATATTCGAGTAGCAAAAAGGCCAAGATACATTAGATTCAAAGAGCAAACAAATCAGCAATAAACAAAAGTCTAAATCATGCCATATTCTTTGAAATAGTTTTGCTATTTTCGGAAAATTTTCATTTACGCTAAATACATTTACGTGGAAGGGTAGTTTTTCGGGGAAATAATATTAGAGATAAATTTTCAAATGTTAATTAATTAATTTAGAGCTAGGAATCATCTTCACCAAACATAACCCATTTTTTTATTTGAAATTTTTTTGCTAGCATCGTCCAAACCTTTTTTACTAAACGCTTAAAAAATATATTCTTTAAATTACATATATATTATATATTATTATATTCACCAACAAAATTGAAGATAATTGTATAAGATAAGATCAGATCACAGAAAATCCTCATCTTTTCCAATTAGCGAAGGAACAAAACGATAAACTGTAGCAGAGTTTGCTTAACACTTTAACCAGTTAATTTTTTGTGCTTCATTAGACTTTATTATCTATAATATAGTCGTCATATTTGTTATGGAGCCTTGCAAAGTGTCACATAATGAGATATTTACATTTTGATAAGAGTTTATTGCAAGGAAAAAAAGTGTAGTCTTGTAGGAATGAATAAGATTACAGATTTGATAAATGAATATATAGCATAAGAGAAAAAGTTCGTTTAAATTTACAAAACCTAATTAAAATTTTAAAATAAAAAGCAGAGGAGCTGCTTCGCACCACTAATCCGAAGTTCACAGTATTATTCCCATGGATTTAAGAGGATTTCATTTTTTTTAACTTAAAAGGATTTTAAAGGATTAACAATATTTCATGAAATTTAACCCTCAAGTGCTACGACCTTGAAATTTTTCGTTTCATCTAGAACAGGTCCAGCAGACCCGAGCAACCTTCAAGCTGAAATATCTACGGTTTATCATAAAAGAATAATTTTTAATAAAATTAATTAATTTTCAATTCGAAAAGATTAATATTCAAGAAAAAATAAAATAGTTTAATTGCCAGTTCAATACGTAAATTTACAGCAAATAAAGTAAATTTGAAACCAAAAATATTATTTCTCTACCAAAAGTAATTACATTTTCAGTTCAAAAAATTAATTAAGAAGATCAACATTTTGGTAACAAAATAGTTCAATTTTTAAGGAAAAAGGGGTTCTCCACAAAACTTATTAATCATTCAGCAAGAAGGGGTCAAGGTATAAAGGGGAGCTAAAATTGTAATAGAACTAACAAAAATTAACTGTTTGTGGTAACTTTTGATTTTCAAAAATAATTCATTAAAATACAAATAATGCAATTAAAATATAGAAAAATTCTTATTTTCTATTTACTGTATAAACACTATTTCGACTGTTACTTTAATTAAAATTTTTTAATTGTGCTCGAATCGAATATAAATTAAAATTCTGTTGTGTGCGTTTGTCGTGATCAAATAAGATGTTCAATTGTAGATTTTTACTTTTTCACAGTTTCATCATGCCCATAAATAAATCTTAAATTTTTGTAACTGTTGAAATTCAAAAATAAAATTTGCATGTACAAATAAAATACTTTAATACATCTGTCAATTCCTTGTAAATGTATCTTTTATGTTATTTATATGTTTAAAAAATATTCAAAGTATGGTGTCGGATAATTACACACCTGGCAATACATATTTGCATAATAAGAAAAATAGTCGGCTAATTTATATGAATTTTGATTGAATAAAAAATTGTGTTTTTTATATAAAATTTACGGGGATTTTCTCGTTGAAATAAAGACAATTTGTAAATCCTATACATTGTTTTCAAATCATATAAAGTTTTTTGTAATTTCCTTATTTAGCCCTTGAGTAATTACTTGGACTGCCGTAAAATCTTTATAATCTTCGGAAATTTCTGAATATAATTAAAATCTATTGGTCGATCTTTTAGGGCTGAAAAGTTTGATTAAACTGTGATCAATACATTATTCAAAAATTATTAAAATTTATCTGTGACTACTTTAAATGTTGAAGAGTATAGAATTTGGTAGAAAAATAATATATTCAGCTGGGTCCTTTAAAAAGAACCATAGAATTTTTCACGCTCTTTTTATTGGTCGAAGCGATACGAAAAACATGTGACCTTAACAACTAAAGATAAAAAATTAATTAGACTTTTTCCATAGAGGAAGATTGTACCTCGATACTGAAGACTTAGGACAAATAGTTTATTGGTGAAAATAACTCTTAGATTTTCCGGTATACGCAATAGCTTCTAAAGGATTATTTTTTCTAACATAAAATTCAAGTTTTTTAAAGAAACGTTCTTGAAGAAGAAGCGCAAGCTTTCTGAAAGATTTAGCCTTTCTGATAAACTTTAATCGAGCACCCAGAGAAAAACAAGTTATGAAAATAAATTTTCATAAATTCAAAGGAGGTCCACGAAGGAGGTGGCCGTGGAAGAATTTTGACTTAGACAAGTGCTATTTTAAAATTCTTTTTGATTGTGATCTTGTTACCTAATACACAATCTGCAATTTCTGCTGGGGTCATTGGAACAACCACGCCAGTGTACATGTTTATTTTTGCCCGCTTTTTCAAGTTTGGCTTCACATATGTATATAATCCACGAAGAGCTGTATAAGAATCATTTTTTTCCAATATTGCAAAGATGTCACCATTGTACGTTGATAATACAATTTGTTCTTTTTTTGACGGAGGTTTCTCGACATTATTAAATTTTCTTAAATATATTGGTTTATTAGGTGCAAAAACATATTTGCGAAATTCGAATATCCGTTCAGGATTGCTGTGGGGAATGAGTCGAATAAATAGAAGTTTTTCAGGTTCAAATCCAAGTATGCGTAAAGTAGGATGCCTGGACAAAGAAGCCCTGGATTCAACACGAGGAGGGGATTTGGCAGGAGAAGAAGACCTGGCAGAATAATAAGGCAGGGCAAGAGAAAGAGTTGTATCTGGAGAATGTCTGTCAGGAGAGACGCCACGAGGGACACCAAGGCTAATGTCGCTACTGCGCAAGAGATCGTATTGTGAACTCAACGCTGAAAAAATAAACAGAAGATTATATTTTTTTAAGGAACACGGTATTATGTTGGCATATCATGTGTATGCAATCTTTTATATAATATTATTATTATTATTGGGAGCGTGCATTAATTTGGAGGAATTTTTTCTAAAATTGAGGGTTTACTTAAAAGAAGGTGGTCATCAGTTGATTATTCAAAGTATTGTTCATCGCTAGCCACCACTTTTTCCATCCTTCTGATAGCATATGGAGAACACTTGGAAAAAACAACTCCTCTTTTAAAGCTATCCACGAATCGACCCATTTTTCAACATCTGAATAAGAAGTGAATCGGTTCCCAGACAGACCTTGAGTCATGGAAAGGAAGAGGTGTTTCCTCTAATTCTCAGCTCAATCCGATTACTTTTTTTTTATGAAGGTCCCCGTGACCGGTTCGTTAGGTTGGAGCAACTCATAGTACCGTACGGCCACTGATCCCATGAAATGCCGAGCATTAGCTTCGATCCATGGATATTCGGTTTTGATGTTTATGTTGATAATTGGCCGATTTGGCCTTTGGAATAACTGTTCACAAGTGAAAAATCTCCCTTCCACGTCTCGTAGCTTCAGTTCATGCGGTACCCAATTACCTTAGTTTTGGACCATTCTCAGTGTGTTAAAGTATCTAGGAATGGTTGAACATTAACCTCGCAATGATTCTGCAAGCTGATCTTGCATTTGTCACGGGTATAATCCCCGTAGATTTCCAAAAGAAATGGTTAAATGTCAGCAGCACTTTTATTCGTATGGAAAAATAAAAGTAAAACTTCCAGCAAATTATGCTTTGTTGGTATGCAAGCGCACATTTTTACTGCTATAATAACTGTCCTGTTTACACTTTCGTAAAACGAAACCCAATAAAAAGTAAGACCAAATAATGGGGTTTTGAATTACATGTAGTAACGATATGCCTCGATGCACGCTCCCAATAGAATTAAAGTTATGTTTATTTACGCACAGATTACATACATGTTAAAGTAAATTCAATTGGAAATTAGATTGCGTTGTATACAAATAACAAGTTGGTGCCAAAATGGGTCTTTAATCCTAACGAACAATTAAAATACGGAAGAATTCATTCCGAACAAATGAAAGGAAATCTTTCTACTACATAAATCCACATGAATAAACATCTCGAATCTTAAAATTTAGGAGAAATTTGGACAATAAACTCATTTTTAGCACATTCAAATCCTTCGGGGACACCTATTTCGGTCTGAGATTGCAAATTTTATGGGCCTGTGTTATCATCCAACTGATTCAATCGGCAACCAATTCGAGCAGATAAAAGTCTGTTTCAGAAATTACTATATCGATTATATAAACCTTAAATTTATAATATCTTTGTGTGTGCTAATTTTATCTAAAGAAAAACCTGAATTTGAATTTACATCATGGAGAAGGGTCTACAGCTTACAATTATGAACAAAACAATTTTCAAATCGAATAGAAATGAATCTGGTGCCCTTTTAGCAAAATCAGGTCACTGCTTGTTGCTATGATTAAAAGTTGCGTAGGAACAATTAAATAGCTAATTTTTTGTTCTATCATAACAAATTTTCTGTTATATCATGGTCCTTTTCCTTCAAGGCATATATGAAGAGCATTGATTTTACGGTTTATTACTTTCGGACTGACCTTGATGTTTTTATGAAGGTTACTAAGAGTATCGTTTTCGCGGATCCGAACACAGATTTTGAGTTAAGATTAAAAAAATGTTAAGGAGTTCTTATATTTTTATGGAAGTGAATACGAAAAAAGGTTTTCAGGACACAGGACAGAAGTTTGAAGTCAAAATCTTCCTCAAAATCATTTTTTTTAAATTTGGTCGATTCCTGTGAAAGACAGTATGAGGGTGTTTTCGGGGCGCAGAAATTCCAAAATTGTACTCAAATTTGGAAAATCTGACTCACTTGGAAGATTCCCACGAAAAGTAGCACGAGGGGAATTTTTCGGATTTTTGAATTTATTCAAATAAACACAGTAATGAATCGACATGAAATTTCTTAATATTATTTATTACTTATCGAATTTTTACTATGTAAACTCTATACATTGTATTTACTGAGGATTCCACATTCAGGCTCGTGCGAAATTGCTCCACGCAGAATTATGATTTCCGTGATGATTAAAAAAGATTTATTTAAAATTATAGGTATACTATATATTATTATATTCACCAATAGAATTGAGGATAAGCGTGGAGAATAAGACCAGGGCATAGGATATCCCCATCCTTTAAAATAAGCAACGAAAGTTCTGTATGAATTATAGGAGAATTTTCATGAAACTGTCACCGATAAATATTCTTGTTCTTCATTACACTTTATTATCTATGCTAAAGTCATTATCTCTTACATTAAGCGTATCAAGGTTGTCCTTCTAAAATGTTTAGATTTGACAAAAGCTTTTTCAAGGAAAAAATTTGATCGTGTAGGAATGACTATTATATAAGATTTGATAAAAGTCTTTATTTTAAGTATCTCGATCACAATGCTACACACATGCATAAAAATACATTTTATTACAAATTATATACCATAACTAAAATTCAAAATAAATGGCAGAGGATATGCTTCACGCGACTAATCCGAATTTTTAAATATTGTAACAGATTACAAATATTTCCAGGAATTTAATAGTATTCCAAGGCACTTTAAAGAGGGTTTAATTTTGTTAGATTAATCTATAATTTTTTGTTATTTATGTAAATAATACGTTAGTTCTGCAACACTGCCCCGAGTCAGGTTGCCGATTAATCTCTCTAGCAATCACCCCAAGCGAAGTGTCACAAAGTCGTCACGTGAGGTTCCTTCGCACATTGAAACAATTCTTTCCACCTTCCCTCATCTTCTCATTTTTGACTCTTTCATCATTCCTTTATGCATCACCAGACAGTCTTCCTACGATCGCAGTACCACACACTTTGATCGCAGATCTTAAAGTGATAATTGGGAACATAGTCCATGCTTAAATCTTTGTTGCTTATAATCGCCTCCCAATTTGCCCTATCTATTCGTTCGTTTATCTAATTCTAAAAATCTATTCACACTTCCGGTTTCTGTAAGTTCTCAATTTTGATGAGCGTTTATTTGTTTTTCTTGTTCTCTTTTTACTACATTCCTGACCTAATCTGTTTTGGTGACCAGAAGGGACTAACAAGTTTTGTATTCAGAACCTCTCGTTACCCTTGTATCTTTGACTAGCTCTCTTAGTCCTTCATCTGCAACAACAAAATAGTTTCTTAGAACAAGGCAACTAATCTGTCTGCGTTATAGTTTGTTCTTTGACTATCAAAATTACCTAGTACTCATTCTGTATCCTAAATTTTTGATGCCCACCCATCCATTGATATCTGATGCAGAATTATTCTTTCCCCATGATTGGTAATACTTGTTCTTTCATTTAAAGTGTTTCAGACGGCGTCTTTTACTTCCTAGGACCGCTATCAACTGGGTCGTAGACGCTATGATAAAAAACCTTTAGATTCCTGCTTTCATTCTAACCGACACCAATCCGGGAGATACCTTGACCATGATCTTCGAGATGCGGCTTGGCGCCTTCATTCATAATCAAACCTACCTTAGGATCATTCACCCCTATAGAATTCCAAACACCTAATATTTATGCTATAAGTTTATGTTGCGAGTTGAAATCATGTTTAAGTTAGAATCTTTTGCTCCTCGGAAATAAGGCATCGGATTTTTTTGCTACATGATTTCCAAGTTATAAATTATTATACTACTCGATTAATAGAATCCCGGTTTTGGTGCTCTTCGAAATTGAGTTCATCTATTTCATTTCCACTCAAATATAAATGTATACATTATTTTTGCACGCGAATAATAGATTCCCCATTTTTTTGGCTCTTGAATATTGAGTTACTGGATTTTTTTATACTCGACTTCAAAGTTTTAGATTCTTCTGCTTGACAAATAATAGACTCCTGCCTTTTTTGTCAGCGAAATAAAAGCACCGATGTTTGTTTGTAGTCGAATTCAAGGTTCTTGGTGCCTAGGTGCTGGGTTTGATAGCCGGCCGGGTATTAAGGTGTTACGGTATATGCTTCTAACCATATTACGATGCAAAAACTTCTTTACTTAACGCTTAAAAAATATTTTCTTGAAATTACAGATATATTATATATTATTATATTCATCACTAAAATAGAAGATAATTTTATAAGATAAGATCAGATCACAGAAAATCCTCATCTCTTCAAATTAGCAAAGGAACTAAACGATAAGCTTTCTAGTGCTTCATTAGACTTTATTTTCTGTACTATAGTCGTCATATTTTTTATGTCGTCTTCTAAGGTTGCATATAGTGAGATATTTACATTTTGATAAGAGTTTATTTCAAGGTAAAAAGTTTAGTCACGTAGGAATGAATAATATTCCAGATTGGATAAATGAATATATTGCATAAGAGAAGAAGTTCGTTTAAAATTATAAAACCTAATTAAAATTTGAAATAAAAATCAGAGCAACTGCTTCACCCAACTAATCGGAAGTTCAACGTATTGTAACAAACTGCAAAGGTTTTAAATGATTTAAATGTATTCGAAGGGATTTGAAAGGATTTTGCAGATTGTCGGAAATCATGAGGTGGTCCCATGGATTTAAAGGGCGTTGATAATTTAAAAAATTTAAAAGCATTTTTTTAGAGGATTAAAATATTTCATAAGATTTAACTCTTGAGTGCTAGAACCTTGAAATTTAGCACTGCACCTACAATGGGTCCATCAGACCCGATCAAACTTCAAACTGAAATATCTCCGGCTTAAATTGACTTAGCTCTACTTTTAGATTGTAGCCCAGAGTCTCGCAAAAACAAATATTGTAAAAATAGATAGAAAAGTTAATTGAAAAGTGAAAATTTAACTATCTATATGTTTATCTATATCGTTCAACAAAATAGATGCAGTTGCAACAAAATAGTCAATTTTTAAACCAAACATATGAATTTTCAATTAAAAAGATTAACTTTTATCAGAAAAGAATAGTTTTTAACAAAATATATTATTTTTGATTATAAAAGATTAATTCTCGACAAAAAATAGTATAGTTTAATTGCCAGTTAAATAAATAAACTTAAAGGAAATAAAATAAATTTGAAACCAAAAATATTCATTTTCTACCAAAAAGGAATAATTTTTAGCAAAATAAATGCATTTTCAATTAAATGTTTTAATTTTTAATAGAATTTTCAACTTAGTATTTAAACCTTAAACCAAAGGGTAAATTTCCGACTGAAAAAGATAAATTTTCAACAAAATAGATGAGTTTTCAACTTATAAACGTAAATTTTTAACAAAAAAAGTATAGTTTAATTTTTCAGTTAGGGAAAGCGGATTTTGAGCAAATAAAATAATTGT
>JAWWLR010025142.1:0-10774 GCA_035041075.1 Acraspis erinacei | reverse complement strand
ATGTCACTAATTTGTTGTAAATTCATATATTTGATTGAAAATTTAACTGTTCGTTAGACAATAACTTTTTTGCTGCAAATTCATATTTTTAGGTTACAAAATTACTCACTATAAATAATTACTTTTTATAGGGAGCGTAGTTTTTAGATTATGCAAAAAAAAACAATATTAAAATTTTTTAAATATAGTTTTCGGACAAATGTGACAAACTAAGAACATATGTTAAAATTTATTTACCCAACCAAGAACTTTAAATTTTTTAAATGATTTTTTGATAGGACGCCTATTTTTTGTTTTAATTGTGAAAAATAACATCATTACAAATAAAATAATAAATTTCTTGGAAAAACGAGGCGAGGTTAAAAAAATACTAGACAAAAATTTGTCACCCAAAAAGATCTATAAATTTGTCAATAATTACTTTTTGATGTGATTTTCTAGTTCGGATATTTTATTATTCCAGCACGACTAAAAATTCCCGCCACAAATTCCCAAATGGGAAAATTTACGGGAAATTTAAAATTCCGGAATAATACAATTTTGAAGTATTAAAATTCCCGGCTGAGAAAAATGCTAAAATTTATTCGAATAACATTTTTTAATCAATAGTATTTATTTACTAAAATAACCAAATCAAATATTTTTATCATAATTTTTTTTAATGTGTCAAGTTTTTAAAATTATTATTTGAATCTAGTATCACCATAATTGAAAAAAATGTTTATTAAAAATTTCGGGAATTCTCTTATTCGCTAATTTTCAAATTCAGGAATTTTCCAATTTTGGAAATATTTTTTTTCGCGATTTCCCTGTCATCCCAAGAAATCGGGAATTTTATTATTCGAAAATTTTTTCAATTCGGTAATATTATAAGCTGCTGTTGGAATTTTCATCATTCGGGAATTTTTCCATTCCGGATTTTTATATTTCGAGAATTTCATAATTTCGGGAATTTTCCAATTCGGAAATTGGACAGTAACGAAATTTTATTTTTCGAGATTTTTCAGTTATATTTTTATAAAGTAGTGACATGGAAAAATGAGAAGTTTTGAGAATTATGTTTTACACAACATATCACATTTTTATAGTTCAAACATTCTTATCGTACTTTGATGTATTCTTAGCAAACTATTGATAAGAATTAATTGATAGAAACTTAAAAAAAATTATAACTTTTTTTTTGTATCTGAATCGAAATTGGTCCAATCGAACTAGCTACTAATAAAATTTTACAGATTTGTTCAATCAAAAGAGAAACACTAAAAATTAGTGGAAACTTATTAGTTCGAGTTGAAAAGATATTTCCTAGTTCAGTAGTAGAAAACTAATTGCTTTGAAAAACATTTATTTAGTACTATATATTATAATTAAGAGAATATTATAAAAATTGAATATGTGAAAAATAAAAAAATTTAATAAAATAAAACTCTAATTTAACATTCTTGACTTTATTAAAAAAAAAGAAGGTTTAACTCATTGCTCTCAAAATTTTCCAGATTTCATTAGTGAAAAAGTGAGCAACTCAAGATTAGTAGAAAACGTACTCAGGATTTTAGATAATAATTTTAAAAAGTTTATTGATATACAAAACATGAAAATTGAAAAGTTTAATAACACGACGAAATGGTGTAACATTCTTGACTCTGTTGATTAAAAAAGAAGGTCATATTATGACACAGTAAATGTGGCGAACAGCCCGTCTCCAATTTAAAAACTTTCTTCACTGATTGTTTGAACTAAGTTGAGAAGAATGGGAATGGTTTACAATGTGAAAATGAGAAGAGATTAATGCGATTCAAAATAAATCCTCCCTTCCTAACTTTTCTCTCTACTCCTCCGAGCAATTGCTAAATATATTTTTCCATTCTACCATTGCAATATCTTGGTTTACTCTTTCCTTTCCTTATCTTTCTCTATTTATTACATTCTATACTTCTTCTTCCGTACTAGCTTTCGCAGCTTATTTCTCTTACTTTTTATCACACAACACATTTCCCTCTCCGATTGTGATATTTCTTACCATTTCTCTAAACCGTTCTTTTCCTTGGCTTGAAGAATCTCCCTTTCCTACACTTTTTACATTTGCTCCCTTTTTATCTGTATTGCTATTAATTTTTTCTGCCTCTAATGTGGCTATTAGGGCAAAGTGATCCAAAGAAATTTAATGACCGCTCCCCTTTCCTCTCATGAGCACGTATATTCTCCTTCTTAATCTCCCTCGATATTTCCGTTTAAGACAAACCATTCTAACTCCTCCAAGCTCTTGAACAACTCCTTTTCCTATCCATCCAGTTCCTTATCTTTGAATTTTCTACCCCTCTCTTCTCTCGATTACCTTTCTCCTCTATCTCCTGCTCTCGCATTGAAATTCCTACTTATTATAAGCCTCTTCTTTATTTTCTTCAATCATTTCCTTCATCTCATCTGCTTTCTCCTGCATATCACCGTTCACGTAAGCCCCCACTATCTTCCACTTCTCTCCTCCCATATCTAACTCTTCAACTATTAATCCTTTTTTTGTTCTTTCCTCTCTCTCTTATCTTTCAATCTTATAAATTCACTCCTTACTCCCATCGCCATTCCTCCCATTACTTTTCATCTAGCCATAAACTCCCTATCCTTTTCCTCCAATCCTCTTCTATTCCACTAATGTATTAGCCATTCTTCGCTAAATTCGTTTATCGTCTCTTTATGCTTATTTCTGTTTCCTATTTTCCTATCTCCCGTTCCTTACTTTCCTAGTTTTCCGGCGCCTCATTTCTTAATATCTCTTACATTTCTTCATCGCAATCCAACCATACTCCGTCTATATGTATTCTCCCATACTTAACCCATATTCTTCTTCCCTTTTTTCTATCCTCTTCCACTATTTTCCTTTAGTAATGCTGCATCTTCATTCCTACTAACGTCACATCATACTATATTGTCTACGAGCTTCTATATAATATCCTCAAGGTTGACATGACTTCCCTCTTCTGTTCTCATATCTTTATTTTTATCAGTACCATTCATTGCCCTCTTCGCTCTTTTCTTCCTACACTTCTCAATTCATCCATGTCTACTTTAGCATCAATCCCTCCTAGTACTTCCTCCACTACTTCCATCAGCTAATTCGACTGTAATCTTATGAAGTTTAGCACTATGTTTCTTTTTCTTTCTTCCCTCTCTTTTTTTCTGTTCTTTGTTCTATTTTTTCAGTCTTCCCTTGTCCGTATTCCCAGTATCGGTTTCATCAAAATCTCGTTTCGAGGTTTCTATTTTCTTTATCCTAACTTGCGCCTCCTCTACCTATTTATTATAATCTTCCTTCTTTTCTAGTTTTTGTTACAATGACTATCCTCTTTGCTAACTGTTCTCTGACTTCTACCCTATTCTTTATTTCTTTCCTAAGTTCAGCCATTTCCCACCAAATTTTTTTCCTTAATTTCCCTTCCCTTTTATCCTACCTTTCTTCATAAACCTCATTACTTCTAGCATAACTTCGCGAATTTGGTTAAGTATTTCCTCTTTCATAGGATCATAGGATTTCATAGGTTCACTGCTTATCATGTCCCCCTCTTCATTTTGATAAAACCCTCCATCGATCTCACGCTTTTTCTTCTTATTTTCTCCTTTTCTACCGTTTTCCTATAATTCCCCCTTGCCTTTCTTTCTTTGATCTTACTTCACGATGTATTACAAACTTCCTGAAATAAATCCATTTTTTCCGCGACGTTACCCGCTAGACTAACTATGCATCCAATTCAGACGCTCCTGTCATCTATCCTTTCCTGCCTTTATCTATCGTCGTGTTCTGGTAGATGTCTGGCCTTTCTCCTTCTCTACCCCACCCTGCTACTACCAACCCAATCAGCCAAGTCCTGCCACCCTGTTAAAATCTCAAACGAACCCAACCTCAACTTCCACACAAATCTATCTCACTCCTGAAAAATATCTTCCTCCCGTTTTCAATCTCACAATCCCTCAATCAATCTCGTACATCCAAACCCTTATACACACTTCCACGATCCACTTACCGCAGATTTTACCACAAATATCAGAAAAACTCAGCATCAACAAACTGAAAATTCAACTATTCCATGTTTACTTTTAAAGTTCATATTTTTATGTGAAAAATTATCTTTTCTAATTAAGAATTCAACTATTTTGTTCAAAATTCTTTAAATGGCTACAACTCTACCTACTCGGTGAAAAGTTCAAGAAATTTGTTAGAAATTAATTATATTTGTAAAATTCATCTCTTTGGTTGAGAATTTAACACACGTGAATAAAATTTCATGTACGCACGTATATTTAATGTAATTTTAATGTTATTATTTTAATATACAACGCATTTTAAGCATACAATAAACTGATTAATATTAATATACGCGTTGGGAAAAAATGCTTGAAACCAAGTACATGCCTTTACTTAAATCATATTTCTTAGCATAACGAAAATATTTTTTCACTATGTTATTGCTCTAAAGAAATAATTTCTTTCGACGTATTTTCTTAATTAAAACAAAAATTTCGTACATTAGAGGAAATTATTTCCTTGGCACAAAAAGTCTAAATATGCTTACATCCGGTTCGTGCTGCAAAGAAATATTTATTTGATTAAATGAGTTTGATTTTTTGAATTGATCAGGGCGTCTTTGAAAACATGAATTTATCCGTACTTGAATGCAGTCTTTCGGTGTCATCTAATCAAATAAATAATTATTTATTTCGAACAAATATTAATTTGATTAAAATTTAATTTATCTTATACTAAGAGTTAATGCATTTATACCAATAAAGTATTTCTTTAGATGAGTGAAACATTGTGTTTACATATGTATGTATTTGTTTAATAAATTTAAATTTGTACGTCTTTATTAATTATTAAAAAATAATAACTGTATTTTATTTAATTATTTTATAGTACGTGCGTAACTTTATTTACTATAACACTTTTGCATTATAAAACAATATCATATAAAAAATATTTCAGCAGAACTTTATAGGTTTCTTTTAAAAACACTAATTTTTTTCTAAAATTTGTTCCTCCTTTTCTAAGTTGGAAATGCCTTATTTTCGATTTTTCAAAAGAAATTTGTATTTTTTAAAGGATAGCAAGGAAAATTTTTGGAATAAGGGAAAAGAAATGTTTTGGATCCTCTGAAAAGCAACTATAAGCTGTTTATACTTTTGTCGTATATCAGATAGTTTTATTTCGGAAATTACAATTTTTTATTTTGGAAAAAAATTAGTAGAATAAAAAGGTGGGTCTGATAAAAAAATCGACCACGACTAAAACAAAATACATGCATGTTATAAAATAAATAATAGCGAAAAAACTTGTTTCTGTTTTCAAGAAACTTTTGTTAGAAAATTAAATTTTTGTTTTTCAACTAGTTCCTTATGGATGATACCTGAACTGTTGGCCAAAAATGGGCATTTAATCATCAGTGTTTATAGAAATAATTTACACAATTTTTCACATAAAATTTTGCATAAAACGAACACCATCTAATTAAGATGAGAATTTTAAAATTAAAGTGATTACAATTAATAAATTCAAATATGCCTAATATATATTATATGATGTATCATTACATTGATTGATATAATTTTTATGATTGAACACATTGAACTAATTAGAAATAACGGAAACAAAAGTAGGCCATAGGAAACAATTTTACCTTGGTTTTCTAAAAATACTATCTTTACTAAAACCTGGTGCTTATGCACAAAAATCTCTTATCAACGAATCTGAATTACCTTCCATTAAGAGAATAAGGAAGAACGGTAATCCACATTGTATATTTTTGTTAATGGAATAAATAAATATTTAATTAAGAATAAAAATCAAAAACAGAACATTTTTATCAAATAGAAGTTTTTTTATTTATTTATTAGCCTGTTTCATTTCAAAATTTAACATTTTTTAATTTTTCAGGATGCGGAATTTTTGAAGTTAAAAAATTTAATAAAGACGCCGTATTTAAATATTTTAATAAACTAACTTTTCTTGATGTTCGGTGCATTTTTTCAAGTTATTGTTTAACTTTAAGAGTGCCTTGTGGTTTTTTAAAGCATTTCTCTTGTATTAGAAATCTTTTTCTTGTATAGAAGTTGAATCTAGAACGAAAAAGTACATTTACAACCCAGAAGTATGACTTTTTTCACCATAAACGATGAACTTTCTACAAAAAAAAAGAATTTAGCAGAACTCTTCAATTCCCAAACATATAAATGAATTTCCCATTTAGAGATAATAATTCTTAACCAAACAACTGAATCTTGAACTAAAAAACATTTTTTAAATCAAAAATGGTATAGACTATAGACAAAAAGTTTATTTAAAAAAATGAATTAAAACAAACAATTTTTAGCCATTGAAATTAAATAGTGAAATTTTCCAGCTAGACAAACGAAATTTCTACAAAAGAGATAAATTTTCATCTAAAATAATTCATCAATTGTAGTAATTTTTACATTCTCATAAGAGAAGGTATTAAATTTGTGTAAAATTTGACCCCATGCCCGTTTTTGTCAAATGTCCACGTTTTGAGACCCTTGAATCCGAAAAACAGGTTTTTACGAATGTGTCTGTCTGTTAGTTCGTGTGTCTGTGTACGTGAAAATACGAACATTTTTTCCTAATTACTTTTTGTTGATAAAACAAAAATTACACGAGCATTTTCAAAATTAAAAAAAAAACCAAGGTAGATGACAATTTTAAGCTAAATAACGCACGATATGGAAAAAAGTCAAGATTAAAAAAATGTTGCTTTTCGAATGCCCTGCAAAACTATCATAACGACTTTTTAAATTATCTCGAAAAATTGAAAATTCAAATTTTGAAGGTGCTAAAAATAATGAAAAATTCCATTTTGCAGTCAAACTATGCCAGATGCGAAGAAAGATGACGACATAAAAATTATGTACCCAAAAAAGATCTACAGGTCTGTTATTGATAAATTTTAGATAGGACGCGTAGTTTTTGTTTCATTTGTAAAAAACCACATTTAAAATAAAAAATAAATTAAATTTTTGGCGAACGACAGAAGCGACGAAAAATATAATTGAACAAAACTTATTCACCCACAAAGCAGCTACAAATTTGTTATTAATCATTCTTTTTTATTTAAATCGTAAAAAATAACATTAAAAATGAAAAAACTAAATTTTTGGAAAAACGACGCATGGTACGAAAAGAATTAGTTAACAAAAGTTTTTATCCAAAAGGGATGTACAAATTCTTATTTTGTAATTTTTAGAAAGGACTAGTAAATTTTTTTTCCATCGTCGGAAATAAAATTATTAAAATTAAAAATAAAAAAATTAAATTTTTGGAAAAACCACGCAAGAGATGAAAAAAATGAAAAGACCAAAGCTGTTCAAGAAAAAAGATCTATAAATAGGTTATAAGCTCTTGTTATAAATGCTATATCTCTGAAAATTTTCGTTTTATCCGAAAATATCAAAAGGATAATTGTTCGAATTTTAGATTAATATAAACACAAGTAGATATAATGTACAAATTTTTTTAAAAATGGTCTCAAAAACTTTCAAAATGCTCTAACTTTTTATTCTTATCCAAAATAGCTGGCTAATGAACTTGAGCTTTAGTTTCTGCCACCCAGAGAGTGTGCCGAAGGTCAACCGAATAGAATAATTTTTTCAAAAGCTATGTTGCTCACAGTCTCAAAACGTGGATATTTGACCAAAACCGGGGGGGGGGGTCAAATTGTACACAAATCTAATACCTTCCTGGTACATACAAATATCATACTTAAAAAAAACGAAACAGTTAAATTTTCAGGTTGAAAAATTAATTCTTAATATAAAAAAAACGAATTTTTGACAAAACACTTACGTTTTGAACTAAAGAAATAAATTTTCAAATAAAATGATGAATCTTTAACGAAAATAATTGAGTTTTTAACAATGAGGTCAACGCAAAAGATGATTATTTATCTCAGAAGATAAATTTTGTAAAAAGGGAGTAGTTAAATTTTCAACAAAAGAGAATCCTGAATTCCCTTCAATTCTTATAAATTTTCTTCCACTTTACTGAAATAAATTCAATCTAATCGATTATTTCCAATTGATTTTAGTTCTTATAAACTAAAGCAGAGTTGATTTGAAATTACTCTGAATTCTTAATAATTTATACTAAATTAATATGAATAAACCTGGAATTCTAATCAGCTTTGTCGAATTATTTTGTTAAAAGGACATATTAAATTATGATTGCCCTTTATTTTTTTTAATGAAAACTATATGAAATATGCGAAACTAGGTGATATCGTCGCTGATAACCTCAATTATTTACAAGCTCCTGCTTCTAAATGGGAAAAACCTAATTATTTACATACTTTATGACTTAAAACGTACTTTATTCACCCTACATATGATATTCTGAAAATTTCTAATGTTTTGAAAAGGAATCTGTATTATCATCAGAGTAGTTACAATCGATCATTATAGATGTCATTCCCCAATCTGTGGAAAATAGAAATTATAACTATTGATCGAGTTAACATTGGATATAATATAATTGAAAATAATTTGGAAAAGTTTAAAATTTTGAAGAAAATCGAGTGCAAAGTCTGAGATATGTGATTATAATGTTTTCGTTAAAGTCGAAGGATCCTTAACAACAGAGAATTTACAATCACCAACATACAGTTGTCGATACTTTGATTTCCTGAAACCACTTTACTCGCTGTTCAAGGCGCTGTTTGGCTGTTGAAATAGCTCTTATTTTTGCGACCATTGCTAATTGATGGTCAATAGTTTACACTTGTTCAGCGTGTGATTTGCTTCCCGTAACTTTCGAGCTAGTGCTGTAACTTTTGTAGTGAATTTTGTATTTGATGTTATTTGGCTAATCACATACTGAGCCTTTTTAACTTTAAACAGAAACTGTACAATACGCTCGCAAGTATTACTTAGGCACACTTAAGTAGCATGACTTCTATTGTTGCTAAGCAGGAAGACCCTTTTGTCAAAAACTATACAGTTCAGATTCCAGAGATCAACATCTGCGGGGAGCAAATGAAATTGAGCAGTATTGGCTTCAGCTAATTTTTCCATCCTGAGAATGACTTTTTGCTGGAATTTTTACCTCCTAATTCTCATTTTGGCATTATGGGCTGTCTCCAAAAAGTGGTCTTGCTGGAACAGGGTGTATGTACGCTGGAGGATATTGTTAATTCCTCATATCCTTACGCCATATACGCTGGCGCTATTTTTTTTTAAAACTTTGACTCGGGTGAACCCGGTTTTACATCATAGCAATGGACAAGGACAAGAGACTGATGAGATGAGGATGATATAAGTTAATTGAATACGATGCTTGAAACCACCTGCGATGATATTCTAAGTAGACGATTACAGGCACTGTTTAGTTCAAGAAAGTTTCTTACAATGCGGCAGGTATTTAATGAAAGCACCTTCTGAGCTGCTGCCAATACCCTACGAACTCCTAAATGTTCAAGATGTTCAGTGCTTCTTGAGTAAACATTGCCTGTAGCCGAAATCACATTAGATAGTAACATCCCAGTATATGATGTGATCTTCGTTTTCTAAAACGGGCATTGGAATGTATCTACAAAAAGGCATCCATTCTTTTAAGAGTCCTAGGTTTAGGGAAAATTGTTGATGTATAACGCCCGCTACATCATTATGTCTGTGCGTCTATCCTCTCTGAACCATTGCGCGATAGCCATCAATAATGTGATCTATGGATTCGTTGTTATCTCCACATAATCGGCCCTGTGCACCCAAGCCTTCAGCTTCAATTTAGTCTTCGTCGTCCACAACTACCAAGGAGAGTTCATCAACAGGAAGCTGCGTTCCACTTCCGTTTTGTTAGCAGCTATTTCAAGAGCCGAAAGCAATCTGTTTACAGATATTGAACGTTTCTGACCTGTCAGATTCTGCTCATTTATTCTTGTGGCTATCTCTGGGTATTTAAGTAAGAGGCGTCTATGATGCTCTCTCCTCAGACTTTGCCCACATTTCTCTTTCAAAAAATAAGGGCGCAAAATATCTTTGTTCATATAGCGTGACGCGGCTTCCTCTAACTGATCTTCGTTACCGTTGTTTTTCCCCACAAAATCAACCTGTCGTTTAATCTCCATTTCTCCGTCTTCTGTGATGCGTAGATTAGACTTGATTTTCTTTGACTTTGCAATAAGATCTGATAGTGCGACTTTTTTTATATCAGGATCCTTTGCAGAAAATTTCGTTCTTAAATTTTATCCTTTTTCCATTTTCGTTTCAAACTTTGCACTGTCGAGGTGTTTAGCTGCAAATAGCTAAAGCTATTCAGAGAATACTCAGCAGGCACCGTTGATGTGCTACTGCTTAACGTCTGTCGCAGATGTTCTTGCTGGCCGGCTGTTTGATTAGTGAGATCTGCCTGACCATCTCGCCACTTATTAGAACCACCGTCCCACATGCTGCTGCCAACACCGACGGCTCCAGGGGTGCCATAACGATCCTCAGGAAGCATGGGAAATCCTATCAGTAGAAACTAATCCTGACGCAACTGGAACGTGCGCTTAATCCACTCCTGCTCCTTCCATCCCAGAAGGTAAGCAAGAATGGGAAATTTACGCAAAATGCTTCTTACAACGCTGTTCTTAAGAGTGCGGGCTCCAGCTGAGAACAATGTTAGGACGAGCAGTTTTGACGGTTGTGGGCAAGCCCGAAAGGAAACAAAGCTCGATAAGAAGGATATAATTGTAATTAATTATAGAGTTAGAATTATAGATGTACGAAGTTTCACGAGAAA
>JAWWLR010025114.1:0-10775 GCA_035041075.1 Acraspis erinacei | reverse complement strand
GGTTAAGACAAAAACTATGTACAACAAGCAAATAGTCAAACGCAAATATGTGAATATTTTTAGGATTATGAAATCTGTTTCCTTATATTTTTCCTATCTCCTATTTTTTACCTGGAAAATGTCATATTTTATCATTTTCAACGGATTTTTGTTCTTTCTATATATGCCTAAGTCAGCGCGCATGACAGCAATCGATACGGATAATGCCGTCGAAAATTAAAGTTTTCATGTATGACAAAGAAGATAACAAAAAAACGACAGCGAGAACGAAAATGTCGCCACGTTGCCAACCTTTTTCTATTGGCCTTATATTTCATTTCAATTAATTATATTTTTGATCCAGTTTCATAAAGGAAAAATGAAACGAGTAGGTATTTTTTCTAAATTTATTGCTCACATGTACAAAAAATAACATTTCCTTTTTGATTCTTGCAAAAAGTTTCTCAATATTTCTAATCAGCAAAGAAATTTCCTAAGACTCAAAAATTCGCTTAATTATGATCGCTCATCTGGAAATACGATTTTTTGTTGTTTTAGCAAAATATATTAACTGAGTGGAAAACACTTCAAACCGGAAGATATTCTACTTAATTATCTAAATATTTCGCACTTGAGTCCAATTACTTTCTTACGTGTACTTTAAGCAGTTAGGAATTTTTGTTGAGAAAACGTAAGAAACCTGTTGCAAGATTCAAAAATCAAAAATTTTAATTTTAAAGCTGATCAGAAAGGTGAAAATGTCTAATTTAACTTTTATCATTACATTTCTAGCCGCGAAGCCATAAATTAAAATGATGCATGATGATTGATGACGCGGAATCGGTGTCGGAGTCGGAAAATCGTGATTAAATCTTCGGGATCCGCGAAATTAAAACATATAATTGGATACCTTACAATTTCATTTTCGTTATAATTTTAATTGTTTTAATTTTTAAAAATAAATCACTTTTTTCGCATCTAATATATTCCATTCGCAGTTAAAGCAAATAATATTTTCAACTGATTCAAAATTAAACAATTTACAGAATATAACGTTAAAAATTAAGCTGTATCAATTCGAAAGCCGTAGTAATGAAAAACGTATAAAGGTTGGATTGAAACTTTGTAAACTGTGTTCAAATTTAAAATAATTTACAATTAATAGATTGAGAATTAACCACTTTTATTTGAATTAAAAAATTTGTAATTAAGAAAAAGAACAATTTCTTAATATTTAGTAATTTTTGGCTGCTTGATTAAAACGAGAAATTCGAAATAAAATTTTCCAAACTAAACTATTTCAAAACAGATTAAAAAAAAATGTTTTCTGAAAAAAACATCTCCTTTCGCTCCGCGGAAAATCGAACTACATAAATTCAGATTGTCGGCCGGGTGATTTCCCATTAGGATACTAGATATATCGAGTGAATTAGCCTTTTTCGGAAATAAATTTTTTTAAACATAAAGTCTTGTATCGTAAAAATGTGTAATTTGTAATTTGTAATGGTTCTGTATCAAAAAAATTTTATTTGACAAAGAAAATTTTCAAATTTGATGAACATAATAGATAAATAACTATGGATTTTGAAAGAAATCGAGTAAGTTGAGAAGATATTTGCAAATTAGAAAACACAGATTAAAACTTACTTAAAAACTTAGAAAAATTTCAAAAGATTTGAGACAAAAATTTTCGACAATTTCTAGTTACAATTTTCAAGCTTTGTAAAGATATTGAAACGTTTTAATATAATACAAAAATTTCCTTAAGATTCCCGTGAAATTTTATTATGATTTTTTAATTTGTAAAACTGATTTGAACAGAACATTAAAAAAATATTATTTTCATTTTAAAGAATAAATAACCATTGAACAATTATTACTTTTAAGCAAATTTATGTAAATTTAAAAGATATTTATAACTTTTGTGAAGATAAGAAAATAATTGCGAACTTGAAAAGGTTTGAAAAAATGCAATACCAAATGCCGATTTTCGAAGATTCCAAACTAAAAAGTTAAAGAAAATTAAGTTTACGAAGTTTAAGAAAATATTTGAAAACATTTATAAAATTGTAAAAAAAACTCTAAATCTAAAACTAATTTGTTTAATTTTGTAGGATAATTGAAAAGTTTCAGGGAAAATTAAATTTAAAAAACAAATATTTAAAAGTTAAAAAAAATCGAGAAATAATTTTAAATGTGTCATTATTCCAAAAAGTGTAAAATACAATTTAGATTTTTGAATTTACTTAAAATGATATAATTTTTAAATTTTTAATTTTTTAGAATCTTTAAATTGTACTATTTATAAATATTAAGAACTTTTTATTTTGCAATTTATCGATATTTAATTGTGAAATTGATATATTAAACAGTTTTAAAAGCTGCCATTTTATATGTATAAATTATTACGAGTTTTAATGCAAAAATTTTAAGTTTCAATTTTTAATGTTTAAAACTCCAAATAGTACAACTTTTGACATTTTAATTTGAAATTCATTTTTAAATGTTAATTTCAATGAGCATGCAAAATTGTTATGAACCAGAAAATGATAAAAATAATGATAAATATTTCTCGTTAGTATAGAAATTATTATTTTTTTTCAAATGAAAAAATTACTTCCTTAAATTCGACTCGATTAAAAAAAATGTTTAAAAAGTTGAAAATTTTCTTACCTGAACCTTATTGAGCTTAAATTAGAGTAGCAAGACATTAATGTATTTCGTTTCATTTACCTTAAACAAATTTTAGGCAGAGAATTATTTATGGAAAAAATGTTAATCTAGATAAATCCAGAAAATTAATTTTTACTTAATTAAAAAGTAATTTCTATTTTACTTCTAAAAAACTTAAACTTTTTTTAATTCGAAAAAATTCCTCTGAGTTTTTTTCACTAAGAGAAAAAAGTAGAAAAATTGAACTTTTGATTGTTGAGCGTCCCTATTTGTCGTGAGTGCAATATTGTAGACTCAATAATTGTAGCTAAAAGCTTGAATAAATCAGTTTTCTGATTTTAATTTTAGAAGGAAGGAAATAATTTTGCAATTTCAAGTTAATAGTTAAGCAATTTTATATGGAAGCATCCGCATTGTGAAGTTTCAAATTTAAATGCAAAAAGCCTAATGCAAATTTATACATTTAAATAACATAGACTATATTTTTAAGAATTAAATATTCAGAGTTTTGAAAGATCAAAATTAAAAATTGTATTTATTTTTCTAAAAATTCAGATCTTTACATTTAGAAGAATTAAAATTTCGCAGACTCTCAAGGAAACATTAAACATTCTTCACAAGAAATGAGAAGGTTTAAGGACAAAAATTCGTTAGTTAGATATCTTTAAAATTATAAGCCTTAATTTTAAATCTGCAAAACAGAAAACAATTTTAACTTTTAACACAATATTTTTTTTTATAAATGTCAAAATGTAACTTTCGAAATTGATAATTGAATACTGATAAATGTTTAAAATGTAACTATTTCATTATATAATAAAGTCCATTTTAAATCCTGCTAAATTATAAATTCCGAAAAATCATTGAGCACTGAATATTTATTATTTCACAATTTTTTCTATTTCCGATGGCCCGAAGTCGAGATATCGTGCGAGCCAGTTTCAAACAGAGATTAACTTCAGGCTACCGTACTAGCGATATTTACATTGTAAAAACAAAAATAAAGTTTTTCTATTGCCTTCAAACCTCTTCTTTTATCTACTAAAAGTTTGATATTAATAAATTAATTTTACTATGAGAAAAAAATGTTTGAAGAAACTCATTGAAGATGGCAGACTGCCCCCTTAGTGACAAAACAAAGTAATAATAATTTTATCCAAAAGTCCTTCTGTAGTTGGTTCTTAGAACAGAAGAAAATTTGTAAGCAGTGGTGAATCAAAATTTTAAGACCATGTCTTCGGTAGTTCAGGCCAAGGTCTTACAATTTGTTAATATCGCGATAGCCCTGATATGCGGTACTTATGTATATATTTGACTAAAATTGGAACAAACTTAAGATGGATCATTTAGCCAGTAAGTTCGGTATTAAAGTCTTTTTTGATTAAGTAAATGAAATTAATAAAATATTTCAAATTCCACCTTTAGCGGCATTGAGTAATCAAATTATCAATATCAAAGTTGCTGTCAAATCCGAATTTGGAAGATTCCTTATTTCTCTGTCCATTTCAAAAGTTTGTTTCAGGTATAAAATTAACCTTGCACCATAAAAATATTTAAATTCTCCACCAAAGTGCCCTGCAAAATTTCTGATAGAATCCAGTTAGAACCTGGTTAAAAGTGGCTTCTAACAGTCCATAACCGAGCTCTGACCGGATTTGTACCCGACCCCTAATAGGTTCTTAACCAGCCAATAACCGAATTGCGTCCCTGGGTTGTGACGGTCACCAAATTGGTTTGTAACTGGGCCATCAGTTTCTACCGGCTACCGGTTTCTTAACCGGCCATTAACGGTCTCTAACCGGAATTCGTCGCTGGGTTCTAATCGTTATCTAACCCGCTTGTAACTGGGTTCTCAAAATATTCCTACCTGGTTCTTCACCGGATCTGACCGGTTTCTAACCGGATTTTGTCCCTGGAGTGTAACCGGCACCAACCGGTTTCTATCCATCATCCTGCAATATTTTTCCCGACTCCTATCCGGTTCTTAACCGACCTATACCGAATTTCATCCCTGGGTTTAACCTTGACGTAGTCGGCATGTAACTGGGTCCTCATAATAATATTACCCAGGTCTTAACCTTTTTCTAAGCGGATTTTGTCCTTGGATTGTAACCGGCAGCTAACCGGGTTCTAATAATAGATTATTGGTATACGATTCCTAACCGGTTCTCAACCGGTCCCTATTTTTTGAATAAAACAAAATTTCCTAAAAGTCTTCTTTTAACCTATTTACATATGTCGATCATTTTGGCGTAATATAGTCATTAGCATTTTTGCATATCAATTTCGAAAAGCTTATTTCAATAAACGATTACTGTCAAAAAATGGTACATAGAAATTTTTTAACTAATTTTAAAAACTTAATTTCTTCAAAAAATTCACTCATATTTTGTTTCGTTTTGTTCAAAATTTTAATTTTATATTTTAGATATAGTATTTTCATAAAATGAAACCAAACTGTCAAGTGCGATAAGAAAATGGACATAAGCATTTATACAGGAATTTATTTTAGAAGCTTTATTCCTCCTTAAGATTTCAGCCTATATTTTACGTTATTTGATTCAGAATTTAAATTATCGACTCATTAATTTTCGGCGCATAAACCCAAACAGACAAGCCCTATACAAAAGTGCTAAAATAAAAATTGTTTATATTTCGAAATGCTTCAATTCTTCGGCAATTGTTAAAAAATATGGACAATATAAACTATTGATAAACATTATTTAAATTTTTATGTTGTATTGTCAATATACGCGCGATGACTCTAAGTAGCGCATTTAGTTTAAAAAAGTAATGCGTTTATTGTTGTTCATTAACAAATTAATTTCGAGTAAAAGCCACGTTTCACTAACTTCGACCAGTGGTAATGTCGTCGAAAAAATGTTAGTTGAAATAAGTTATCACTTGAAAGTGGTTTACCAGGATCTAGGAAAGTTTTTCTAAAATTTTAAACAAAAAAAATCAGTACCATTATATAGCTCGGCCCAATAATAAGTGGATGAAATTGAATCATTGCAATAAATATATATTATTACAATTCATTATAATAATGTTAATAATAAATAATATGGATTGATATTGAAATATATGTATTTTCATTGTCTTGTCTTTATAATTAAAAAATAGCTCATCTCATAAAAAACCAATTTTGTTATTAAACATTTTGTTTCATCTTATGTATATCGCTTTTCCGTAAATTTAATTCGTGTATTTTCAATGTTGTTTTTTTACGATTTAAGCATGAAATATGTCTCTTAACGTAAGGTAGTTAACAGAAATTGGTAGATATAAATTAGACGGAAATTTTTGGAGTATAAAATTTTATGGTATCTCTTGTCTTTTTTTAAAAATTTAATTTTTTATTTGTAATAACGTTTTTTAGGATTAAAACAGAAACTAGGCGTCCTATCAAAAATAATACATTACAAATTTATAGATAATTTCTGGGTACATAATATTTTTTTTAATTCTTTTTTTTCCGTATTTTGTAAAGTTTGACCGCAAGAAAGAAATTTGGATTTTTTATTATCTTTTTAGTGTTTAAAACCAGAACCGTTGGTTGATAAATGTTTCGAGTAGGACTCAATCGGCGCGAAATTTTTTTCGCTTTCGAAAGGGTTTCTGAAATCCTTTGTAACTTAAATGTTTTCAGAGTAAGAAAAAGCCAGTTTTTGATCTGATTTCCATAAATGGACACATAATTTTGTCCGGATAGTGTATAATAAAATACAAAAAAAATGGGTTAATCTTAAAGAGATCTGCAAATTTCCTGGAACCCATTTTTGGATCAAAATCATAAGATTCATTTTAATTATGAGAAATGTGACTCAAAATAAAAATTGCAATATTTCATTTAATCTGTGAGTGATATCTACCATCGGAAATTGTTGGTATAAACAGCGCGAGCATTATTAAAAATCACTGCTGACTTTGGAACGCGATTACTCACTTAAAAATTAAGCGAGAACCTTTTTTAAACATCCGTTTGAAAGATTAGGAAATTCTGCATCGCATGAGCTCCAAAAAATATATTTTAAATTTTTTGAAGAAAATATAGGAAGTGAGACGTCTTTAGAAAAATAGAAGAATTTCTCGAAATTTGTAACTCGACTTCACCTTGTGGCACGGCCTTAAAAGCAAAGATCCACACAGTCTTTCCACACAGTCTTTAATCCTTAGTCCATAATTTAATTTTGCTCATCTCTGCAAATGTGAGAAAAAGTTCATAAATTGAAAAATAGTGTAAGAGCAAAATATTAAGAAAAAAATTATTCTCTAACATGAAAAAATCATTTAGGATTAGAATTAAACAAAATAAAAAAGTGAAATAACGCTTGATTTTTAAGTTTATTTGTTCCTAAGATTCTTGAGAAAGTTAAAACAGATTTTTTAGGGTTTGAGGTATGCCTAATCAAAATTTCATAAAAAAAAATTATTTTCAACCAAGTAGCCTAAACTTCAAACAAAAATGGATTCTCAACAAAAATTAGCATAGTTGATATTTCACTCTAAAAAGATTTTAATCTTCTATCGAAAACCGTAGAATTCGTCCAAAAAATGCAAATCTTAACCAAAAAAGATTACTTTTTAACAAGTTGTAATTTTAACGAAGTGAGATTAAATATTTTCCAGAAGAGACACATTTTCCACAAAACTTTTTAATTTCTTAACCCGAAAACATGAATTTTTAAGGAAACAGTTGAATTTCAACAAAATAGGGGAATCTTAAAGCAAATATATGGATTTCCTACGAAGAGAATTAATTTTATATAAAAAAGACATTTAATTTAAAATGAAGAATCTTCGTCCAAACATGACTTTATCCAAGCAGTTGACTTTTCATTGAAAAATTCGAATTATCAAAAAAAAATTTAATAGTTGACTTTTCAAAAGAAAAATATTCTAATTTTAAGTTAAAAATAGTTGAATTGATAACGTTTAAACCAAGAAGATTAATTTTCTGCCTATAGAGATGAACTTTTAAGTTCAACCAAAGAGATGAATTTTGGACTAAAATTATTAATCCTCATTAAAAATTTAAAAAAGATTTTAATTTCAAATCAAAAAGTGCTGATTTCATCGAGAAAGACCAATTTTAGACATGTCGAAAATGTATCTAGAAAATTTTTTATCGTAATTTGAATGTTAAATCCTTTTAAACAATTTCTCAAAATAAATTTTGCAAAAGAAAAGGTCAGTTCAAATTTTCCAGAAATTTAGGAAAAATTTTATACATTTTATTCAAAGCCTTTCAAAATTCTTAAAAAGCTGCTAATTTTTTGGTTTGAAATCTTCAACATATTTGCATCTTTCAAAAAGTTAAGAACAGAATTGTTGCTAGAATTTACTTGACCATAATTTTATATTATTCCTGGAATAACTTCAAATAATTTTTCATTTAAAAAAATCATTTTTCTAAAAGTTAAAAAAATTTCTAAAGGCTTTCCAAATATTTCTAAACATATAGCAAACAATTTGGAAGATTTACAGAACATTTTTTCGTATAAAAAGATTTTTCACAAATTTTAAGAAAAACTAGAATCGATTTGTAAAATATTTACAAGTTTTTAAATAATTTGAAAAATAATTTTAAAAATCTAAAAATTAAATAAAAATTTCTTTTAACCTCCGAACAAAACGCGCTGAAGTTGTTTAAGGATTTTGAAAGATTTCAAGATAATATTATAACTATTTTCTAAATGTACAGGCGAAAATTTAAATTGATTTTTTATTTTGAAAAATTAATCTTAGCAGAATATTTTGAAATATTTTAAAACAATTCAACAGATTTCAAACATTGTTAGTAAACAATCTGGAAGATTACAAGATCATTTTAGGAATAATTCTATTAAGTTAAAAAGATATTTAGGAATGTTCAAAGTTTTGAAGAGATTTAAAAAGTATAAAAACTGAAAGATTTCCGAAAATGTATGACATTATTTTTATGTTCTCTCTAACTTCTTCAAAAAATGATATTGATATAATCTTAAAAACGTTGTAACCTAAGACATAAATTCTTATTCGAAATTTTTATTTTGTATGTCAAAAATTCTTTCGGACACAAATAAAAAAACTACAAGCTTTAACGTCAATAAAATAAGGTTAAATGGATGAAGTTAGTAAATAATTTTTGTTTTTTCTTCCAGAGGCAATATCCTGTAAATACATCATATCTTTTTGGAGTTGTCTGACCTATTTAAAAGTTTCACAATCATTAATATAAAATTTTTTAAATTTTTTTTCAGAAATATTTGTTTCCAATAATTTAATTTTAATATCAGCGCGCTTATTGTACTTCAAAATATTTATTGGTTACACACTAAATGCAATTGATCGATAAAACAATGAATTGTGAAAAATTAAAATTCGAATGTTCCATAGGAAAGTATACAAAGTCATCTAGGTAAAGTCTGACACATCTTCTCATGTATATTCTTTTCATATACTTTTTGAGTCTGTGTCAAAAAATTTTAAAGAAAAATAAAAATTGTATCATTTATTGTAATATGCGACAATATAATAAAACGATAAATTTACGTTAGCTATGGCTTATACTAGTGAAGGAGAATATAAAAAGCTTAGAGCGGTTTGCTCTCATTAAATTTAGTATCAACCCCATGGAAGGAGAAACGGTTTCTTCTGAAGGTTAATCCATATAAGCGCAATACAAAATGCAGAAATTGGGCTTTGATTGATCATATTTAAGATATTTGAAAATATTATTGTTTCAATTTTTGGGCAAATTATGTTTAAACTTTTCCTTTTCAATTCTCCGGTTCTTCCATTCAGAAAAACCCTTGGCCCCCATTCCATTGGACAACTTTGAGGATACTTTACGATAGTCATTGTTATGAAGCACCGGGCATAAGCTGACGAGGGAAATATTTTGACTTTATATAAAGACTTATGACAAACATCTCAAAATCATTCAACGTTCATTATGGTATCGCTAAGAAATATTACTGTCTTCCTCCTAATGTGCATTATTGCACTTTGTCAGGTAGCTTTTTCTTACGCTTATCCTGGTAACCACATACCCCCGCAAAACCAAGGTAACCCAGTGGAGGAACCCAAAGATCCAGTTGGTAATTGCCCGAAGTGTCACAAACGTAAGCAACAATTTTAATAATATCTTATTTTTGAATTTAATTAAATAAATCCCAGGGATATTATTTATCTAAAGTTAAGTAAGAACTTTGCGACCAAATGACTACTTTAATTGTAGTTTTCAATGGTATTCTGCGTGTCTATCCATCTTTAAATAAATAATATTTTTGGTGTTTACTCAGACAAAATTTCATGTAGACACGATATAGAACATTTTTATAAGTTATACAGGGTGGACCATTTTAATCTATCGCGGGAAATATTTTAGAAAACGCGTCAGACACAGAAAAATATTTCAGACAAAAGGTGTAGGAGATAAAGGGGGACATGAATTGGTACCAAGGAACTTGACCTTGGAATCAATTTTCAAGGTTATTTCAAGGTCAACGTGATGTTTTAAAATGGAAACCTCTATTTTCGACCCCGGATTTCAAAAGAGCGGATAATTTGACGTATAAGATGTTGTATTGGTCAAGGTTGTTTCAAGGTAAGATGAAGGTTAAATAGGCGAAAATGGCATAGCGAGCAATATCTCAGAATATACATCAGATACCGAAAAATGTTTCACATAAAAGTTGTAGGAGACAATAGGGTACATGTATTAGTACCACAGACTTTGACATTGAAGGCGATTTTCAAGGTCGCTAGGTGGTCGAAGTGAATTTTTTGTAATGAAAACAAAATGTTGCATTCACCAAGGTCACCATGGCATTTGGAAATCAAATATGGAAAAATGACTTAAATTCTATGGATTGAAAATGCGAAACTTCTACCGTCTATTATTCAGGTCGAATAAACTTTCAAAGATTGTTTAACAGTGTCATCGCAAAAATATGGACCGATGAGATAGCCATTCACAATTCCGCACCAAACAGTGAGGCTCCAACGATGTTGGTGATCAGCGGTTCTGTGCCAGTGTGGATTAGTATCTGACCTATAATGACTTTTGTTTCTGTTTAAAGCTTCCGTGTTTTTAAGTGTAGCGTTGTAAGAAAACTTAACGAATGTGAACAACT
>JAWWLR010025089.1:0-10775 GCA_035041075.1 Acraspis erinacei | reverse complement strand
TGAAAGAGTAACTCAGAAACTATAGATTGGCGCAAAAAAATAAAAATCGATTTTTTCCGCATTAGGTCCCTTTTCTCACGGACAGTCACATATATTTAAAATTATTTTCTTCGAAAAAAGGGTAATTAAATCTTTAAAACCTCTCTCACCTACAATTTTCTGCTCTACTTTCTCTACACTTACTTGCCTAACTGGCCCAAATTTTTTCTCTTGAAACACCCTACTGGATACTTATTGATCATTTTCTTCAACTACTTTTTAATTTTGAACTCGTGGTTCACTATAGATTTAACAAAAACATACCTCCTTTACAGTGCTCTGCATAAAAGCAGCAGGTGGAGGATTTGTATGTGCTGCTGCAGAACTTCCAGTTCCCCTTGTTAATGAAGGAGCATGTAAAGAATTTAAGCCAAAAACACTCGAAAGTACGGAAAAGGATTCAGCTGCTCTAGCGGAACAATTGGGTCTACATAATGAAGATAATACTTATAATCTATGGAGTAATAATTTTGATCTATGGAATAGCAATAATAATAAATTGCAACATCATCCTTTTTAATCCTAACTTGTATACAATTGACTATTGAAAGGCAATCGACAACAGGAACCATTAGCTAATTATCAAGATTTTCCATACCATCTGAAGAAATACAAGTGACTACCAACTATGTCACTTAAAAGAGGGTGTCTTTCAAGAAGAGTCTTTGTTACGAATCTTTTGTACATTTCCCTCTTGCCTCTATCTATGGTGATTCAAGGCAAAAACTCTGGATATCTATGTGGCCCACCGAATAGAAGAGAATTCAAGGTCAACCACCCTTCATACATGGTTGATCTTAAGCTCTTTGCCTTTTCAAAACAGGATCTTAAAGTACTTGTAACGTGGGTAAATAGGTACTCTCAAGCAATTAGCACGAGCTTTGGACTGGACAAGTGTGCCTGTTTCAATCTATAAAAACGAAGACTGGAAAATTAGTCATCTTGTGAAGATCAGAATCTTCAGATCATAATTGGAAATATCATTCAATAGGTGGGTAATGGAGAAACATATGCACAACTTGAAATACCGCAAGTGGAAACTTAAGATGTGCGTGTGTTAAAAACGACCCGTGAAAAAAGCTATCGCAAAATTGTCAGAAAAATGTGGGCTTCCGAATTATCCGGGCAGAATACGATCTAGCCGACCAATATTCTGGCCATTCCTATACTGATCTACGCATTTGGTGCAGTAAAATGGAACGTCGATGAGGCAAAACAACTGGACTGAAGCATATGCAAGATGATGACAATCCATCGAAATCATTATCCTAGATTCTTCGTACTTCGTATATACATCCCTCGAGAAAAGGCCGTAGAGGTTTGCTGAGCTTAGAATATCTTCATCTAACAACGGTTCTTGCTCCAGCCTGTTCAGTTCAAAAAGCACAGATTCTCTAATGCGACTGAGACATTAACATGAAGTCGTCAATGTGGCGTCATTTGCATAACGTGCCACAACTGCGGCTGCAGAACACCTTGCACGGAGAAAAATGGAAGGTCGTTTTAGCTATATATATTGTACCAACGGATCACATTGTAAGGTCGACTATAGGGTAGCTCTTGAATATGGCTAAGATGACAATCTCTAGAAGGCTAAAACAAGAGGTCCAAATTGACCATCTCAGAAAGTTGACTCAATTCACTCGGACCGTTGCCTCGGTCATCTTAAGCTGGCTGACTCGAACATTGTGAAGGTTCGCTTTGGAAGTCTCGGGTGGTCGGTATGATTTTCAAAAAAATTCGGCTCGTTCGTTTCGTATGGTCGATTTGATTATCTCACACAGTCGACGTGGTCACATCGGATGGTCGATTCAATCATTTTAGCGTGTCGACTTGATTTTCCCCAAGTGTCAATATAAATATATTAATCGTCGTTTCGTCTGCAGAAGGATGTCAGGACTTAAAAATAAAGATTGAATTTTAAAATAATACATAGAATACAATTAGAATGAAATGTGTTAAATGTGTCATTAGTTATGAAGAATATTAACCTTAGAAATACGAATTGAGAACAGATACTTACAGAATAATATCGGTTAAATTTTTCTTATTTTTTTAACTTTTCAAGTAAACTGCCCGCTCAGAAGCCATAAAAAGCTTGCATATGATCTAAAGTACTCTAAGAATGTCAGGTATCTTGGTTTGCCTCCATACAGGACAGTAACCGGAATCGACCGGAATATCGTCTTTTTAATCCTGATTTGTATGCACTTATTCAGAAGAAGAAAATAAAATATTTTATTTAAAATAAACGCTTTCTGAGGAATTTATTTTTTGATCATCATGTCTAAAGACCCAAATACTATCAATATTAGCGACTTTCAATTAAAAATGTCGATAATATTATGGAAGTAGCTGTTTAAATTGTCAGCAGAAGAAAGATAAACTGCGCAATATAAATTTAAAAATCGGGCAATATAATAAGGAAAAAATATCTTCTTGAGATTATTATTAGCAATATTATAAACAAATGCATTAATCAGGCATTTTTCCACAGAAGAATTCGTTTCTTTCTATGTACATTTTTTTTTAAATTAGGAACATTATAATAATTTCAGCAAAACTAATAATTTGTTGATTAATTTCAACATTTGTTTAAGCAAATTTAATAAACAAATTAATTCTCAGGCATTTTTGAGCAGAAGAATTCGGGGTTTTCAATGCTAGTGCTTTTAGTTGGATAATTCACGACAATTCCAGGAATATTCATCACTATTTGATACAATTTATGATTTTTAAACTAATTTAATAAATAAATTCATAGATAAGGCATTTGTAGAAAGAAAAAGTAGTGTTTTTCAATGAACATTTTTTTTAATTAGGAACTTCATAATATCTTCAGAAAAAATTCAGAAATTTTGTATCAATTTTATTATTTCTCAAAATAATTTTAATAAACAAATACATTATTGGGGCATATGTCGAGGCAAAATTCTTTTTTGTTCAACCACCCTTGGAAACGCCCCATTGCATGCACGTGAAGCAGGCGTAATGTGGCCGCTTTCAGCCCAGTGACGTTCGCACATGCGCACTCCGCCGCCGGGCCCACATGGAAATTTACGCCCGCTACATAAATGTTTACGCCCCCAAATGCATGATTTCTGCCAGTATTTGATTTTAAAACCTTTTGTCACCGAAAAATTGTATCTAAAAAGAACTTATTTTTATAGAAATTGATCAAATTTTGGAAAATTTTTGGAAACTTATCAAATTTTTCAAAATTTAATGTTTTTTTTTTTAGAAATTTTGGAAATTTATTAAAATTTTGAAAATTAAAATTTTGAAAATTAAAATTTTGAAAATTAAAATTTTGAAAATTAAATTTTTTTAGAAATTTTCAAAATTTAATTTTTTTTTTAGAATTTTTGAAAATTTATCAAAATTTTTCAAGTTTTCAAAAATTTTATAAATTTTTTATAAATTTTGGAAATCTATAAAATTTTAGAAAATTTTGAGAGATTTGTAAAAATTCTGCAATTTTTTCGAAATTTCGAAAAATGGTCAAAATGTTGATAAATGTTGATAAATGTTTAAAATTTCAAAAAAATTGAAAAAGTTTGATAAATTTTTTAATTTTCAAAAAAATTCAAAAATTTTAATAAATTTTCCAATTTTGATATTTTTCCTATCAATAGGCAACCAAAATCACTGAACTCTACATCTCCCTTCTGCTAAGTACGCTATTTCCTCCTTTCACTTATAATCTAAAATTGTCAAGTAAAGCAAACCTCATCTATTTTAAAAATTTTCCTAATCTTTTGAAATTTTTATGAATATCTTGAAATACTTTGTTCAACATTTTTTTTAAATCTTTTATAAATTTAAAATATTTGCAGCTTGTTTCAAAATTGCTAACGCTTCTAAATATCTTTAAAATAAATCAAAGATTATTTAAAATATCTAAAAATTCTCCAACATCAAAAAAATTCTAGAATCTTCCAGAGTTTTTGAAATATTTTGTAATCCTCAAAACTGAAGATTTACCTTTTAAAATAAAACTTAAATCATTTCAAATTTGACAATTATTTTTTATTATTAATTTTTATCGATATTTTTTATTAGTGCAGACAATAACGTTTTGCTAATAAATTAAGATATTCTTTTTTTACAGATTGTTAATATCGACCATTTTTCTTTATAATTTCTGAATCATTTTAAGACGCTCTATTTAAGATCTCGTTTTCTCTACAAGGTAAAAGAGTAAACAGATCGTGGCGTCAATTTTGAAGAATGCAGTCAATAATTGTTTTTCCTTGAGATTGCCTAATGAAAAATATCTCCTTAACGGAGATTGAACCTTTGAATCTTGAAAAATTCTTGAAAAATTTAAAAAATTTCTAACAATATTATTTCTAAGCAACTTTTAAAAATATACGTTTTTTTTACATTCTTTTGTAATCTTTTTTTATACTTGTATCTTCCAGATACGTTCTTAACAATTTAAGGAATCATTTGATATATTTTCTAAAAATAATTTTAAAAAAAAGTTACAAACTTTCCTAGGACGCTTCAGAAAACTTTTGTCATTTTCTGGAAACATTTTCTTTTTAACTTTTTCTAATTTTTTAAAAATTATTAAATAGTTTAACAAATGTTTCAAACACTTAAAACTTTTTAAATATATTTGAAAATCAGTGCTATTTTTGCTTTAAAAAAATCTTAATTTTGTATAATGACCAAATTTCTTTATATTTTCCAGCTCCGTCACGCTTTCCTTGGAATAATTTACCTACTATGGTTGTCTCAAACATACCTTTTTCTTGAAACAGCAGTATCGCGGTATTTATAAGACTATGGATTATACGGAAATTTATTACAAATACAGAAAGTTATTATAAATTAAAATATACGCTCCAAAGAAAGCTGTTGAATGAAAAACGATCATAGTTAGCAACAATTTCAAGAAATTCCGGAAGTTTTATTGTTCAGGGAAAAGTCAGGGATTGAGAAATAAAAACTTGCAAAATTCAGGGAATTTCTATAATTTTCAACAACTGTCAAGTACATGAATTTGAAAAATTTTCAAATTTAATTAAAATTAAAATTAAAATTAATTTAAACGGTTTAGTTGAAAATCTAACAATTTTATTAAAACGTCGTCACTTTCAGACGAAAATTCAAATTTTTTTTTAAAATTCAAATATCTTCGAAAGAATTTTACTTCTTGTTTTAAAAGTCTTATTTTAATGTTGAAAAGTCAAACTAAGATCTATTTTATATCAAAATGAACTTATTTTATTCTTTCTTGAAGATTCATATTTTTAATTGAAAATTTATCTTTTTGGTTGAAAGTTTAACTTTTTTGTTGATCACTGATATTTTTAATGGAAAATTAAAATGCATGCGTAAAAATTGAACTTCTTTGTTGAATTTTTTTTTATAAAGATTTATCTCTTTGGTGAATTTATTTTTACTATTAAAAATTTCAATTAACAATACAAAAATATATATTTGAAATATTATGTATCTTTTAAATAGTTTAAGCTTTATTGAGAAGTTTTATTCAACCTTGAAACCTTAAAATATTAATAAAGTTTCAAATGAAATTATTTTAATTTTCATATTTTACAACTTGAGACAAGTGTAAAGATATTAAGGTTTTCAAATTGGAAATTTAATTTCATACTCTTTTTATTTAAGCTTATTTAAGTTAAAAAATTATGTCACTGAATAAATTTAATTTTTCCAGATCAATTTTTTTGTTAAAAATTAAACTATTTTACGGAAAAGTTACTTGTTATTTGAAATCCATAATTTGTATTAAAAAGTCAATAAAAAAAATTTTCGGATGAAAATTCAACTGCTTTATCCAAATACCTTGTTAAAAATTCTTCTTCTTTGCTTGATGATTCAACTACTTTGTTTCAAATATTTTTTTAAGAAATCATATTTTTAGCTCGAAATGTATCCTTTATAGATTAAAAAAAAAAAATAATAATTTGTTTATCTTTTTTTTAACACTGATAAAACAAATTATTTATAATATTTTATTATAATATTTATAATACTATTTATAATAATTGCGTGGGTAAAAATTGAACTTTTTATGATTTTAAGAATCAAAATATTATAACTGATATAATGTCAAATAAAAAACATTATTTCTTCTGAAAAAAGTTAAAATTCACAACAAAAAACTTTAATTTCAACCATGTTTTTTGCAATTGAATTTTGTCAGATTGACACTTCCAGCAGTTTTTGAAAAATGATTTCTAAAAATTTATGTCTAAAAATATGTCTAAAAATAAAAAAAATTATGTCTAAAAATATGCTTTGCATATTACATGAAAAAAATTATTTATCGTTTTTTTAATTAAAGTTTTTGTTGCTGTATTTTGGTTTAAATAGGTTTTAATGTGTTAAAATGCTTAAAAAGTTTCATTCGAATTGTTCCGTAAACTTTCAATAAATCGTTCAAAATTAAAAAAAAAATCCCTTAAAATGGTTCAGATTATTTTTTGACCATTGTGGAAATTTTTTACAAACTTTTTAAATATATTCTTAGAATTAATTAATTTTTTTTAAAATAAAGAATCTTTTTCAATTTTAAATTAAATATCGGTAAACTGTAAAATAAAAACAATTCCTCTTATGAATTGTACAGATCAAAGGATCAAAAATATTCCACGCTATAATATTCAATGATCTAAATGTAAAGTGTTACACAATATAAATTTTTTATTTTTTATTTATACATCAAATTTGGTTTTAAAATATTTTTCAATATTCTGCTTAAATTATTTTTTAAAAAGATAAATAATTTAAATTTTTTTACAGGAATCTTAAGTGCATATTTTTATTATATTAAAAGCTTTCATAAACAATTTATAACATCAAAATCTTATTTGAAGATCTGTAAAAATGCACATTTTCTTAAAAAATGTTCGAATCATTCCAAACTTAAAATTATTTCTGAATCACTTCAAAACCTCTAAATATCTTTAAAAATAAATCGAATTTTTTAAACTAATAATTTTTAAATTTTTAGTTATTCTTTAAATTTTGTTTTTATTTTAAAGTCTTTATACGTATTAATTTTTTTTTTAAATCATTAAAAATTTTCCCAGAAATTTCTTCAAATATTTTCTAAGCTAAAAAAACCATTTTCATTTTCCATACAAATCATAATAAAGTTTTCGTGCATAATTTCATTTTTAATTATTTAGACTTTCTTCAACTCTGCAAATATTTTTGAAATTCTCTCAAAACTTCTGAATATCTTTTAAAATAAATCGAATTTTTCCCGCAATTTTTAATAAAACCTGTAAATTTACAAAAAAACGTCTGAAGATATTTCAAATTACTTTTTTGTTAATTTTGGAAATATTTTTAAATCTTTTTAAATAAACTTTTAAGACTAATTACGGAATTTATACAATATAGTTCAAATTGGTACCCTGAAATATGAAGCTTCAATAAAAATGTAAATTTCCAATTAAAAGATAAATTTTCAATTGATGAAAGTAGTTTAATTTCCAACAAAATAGGTGAAAATAAATGTTAAATGAATTTTCCACTAACCAGAATAATCTTCTATAAAAAATTAAGACTTTTTGTCCAAAGGATTTTTAAACAAATAGTTGAATTTTCATCAAAAAAAGTTTCAAACCTAAATGAAATAGTTAAATTTTAAGCTTAAAAGTGAATTTTGTAGAAAGACTACGACTTTCCAACAAAATAGTTACATCTTCAAGGAAATTAAGTTATAAGTTAAAAAATAAATTTTTATCCGAGAAGATTCGTTTTCAATAAAAACAACGATTTTTCTATAAACTCGTTACATTTTTCTAAAAGAAATGAATTTTCAAATAAAAAAATTAATTTTTTACCCAGATTAAGACGATTCTTACACAAATAAAGTTAAATTTTTAATCAAGAAAGAAGCAATTTTTTCGAAAATAGATGCAGTTTTTCATTAAACAGAGAAATTAAAGGGAAAAAATTCCATAAAGTATAGGGGATGTTCTTAAAACTGTTTTGAGGAAAATTCCAAAATATATCTTGTAATATTTCACAAATTGTTTTAGGGAATTTTCCTCAAGGCGACGTCGGAAAATTCCCGAGTTTTGGTGTATATTACTTCCACACAATTTCGAGGAAAATTCGGACAAAAATTTTTTACATTCAGATCTTCAACCACTTTCACCTTGATCTATAGGTTTTTTGCTTGATCGACCACGGGGCCGAACACTCCTGGGACTTCCACCTTCATCTAAAGGGTTTTTTCTTGTTCGAGCCATATTCGCTTTTCCTTTTACTTCGGGTCCGGGTACAATAAAACTCTCTCCTGTAGGATAAAAATACTCCTCGACCAATGCAGCTCCCGAAGGATTTCCCATGTTTTTTTTACCACTGTGAACTCGAAATTTTATGTTAGCCACAGTGTACACATGGCTTGGATGATTTTCATAACCATCTTCATTTCCACCTTTGAGATCAACTCGATACACAAGCTTTCTCTCAGTGTTTACAAATACATCATATTTATGGTTAAAATTAGTGATTAACCATCTCTCTGGTTTAATCTGTATCGTTCCTGGACCTAAAAAACAAAAGAAAGATTTATGTATAAAAAAATACCCATATAGAAAAAGTGTGGGGCACGTTACTCGCAAGGCTTAAGAGGCACGCGGCGCGTGCATATGCGAGGCGTACAGGTTCCACTGTGCGTTTGTCCACGCTAAACTCCGAAACTACTTAACAGATCTTGATGAAATTTTGTTTACTGTGTGTAATTTGGTCCAACTTAAATCATAGGATACTTTTTATATCTATTAATTACTACATTATTTTTTATTGCAAATTAAATGTTTATTATAGAACATGTTGTGTATAAGATTAATTCTACGTATTTTAAATGAGAGGCACTCTAGTCACGAATTTATGAGGATGCAGCTGTGAGATACTCTGCGCGCTCGCCGTGCGACGCGCGTGTATCGCACCTCATGCGCACTTTGCAATCTGCGTAAAAATGGAATCTCAGAATTAAAGACTGAACAATTTAGAATTATAGAACTTAAATTACAAAAAATCTAATTTGCTATTTTTTCAGAGTTCAAAATGAAAGAAAGAATCTTGTAACAATACCGCAATTTAAATAAAAATTTTTTTAAAGCTCAGCATAATAATTAAGAGAGGTAGCTTGTAAAAATGGAACTTTTTGGGGGGATATTATGTGAACCGATAACTTTGCAGGTTTATTCAATTTCCTATCCAGAATTATTTGCAACATGAGATAATGAAATTATAATTAAAACGGGCAGCAAATATTGATCCGTGCAATTGCGGGAGATACAGTAATTTTTTCAATTAAATTTCTTTTTAAATTAACAAAAACTATATTTCAAAAATTAAGATCATTTATACTGTCAAATATCCGAAAAAAATTTATTTTTTTATATTCCGGAAGTTCATAACTTTGGGAATTTCACAGGGTCACTTATTCCAAAGTTCGATACTTTACTATTTGCGGGGATCACTGAAAAATTCAGAAAAATAAAATATTCCAGGCACAGTAAAATTCTCGAAAAAGAAAATATTCAAAATATAAAATTTCAGACGATCTATGGTATTACCAAAATCTAATATTTCTGATAATGTTTAGATAATTATACATATTAAATTTAACCAATAAAATTCGATTTCAATAGCAAATGATTAATTTATGATTTCAGATTTTTATAAAATAAGAAATTATTATAAATTTGGCTAAAAAGCAATTTTTACACAGACAGATATAAACAATTTTATTTCTTATATATATTTCTTATATTTTGCTTCGTTTTATACAAAATTTATATATTTTTAAATAAAAAAACAGACTTTTCCAAAGAAATTTCTTGGCAAAGATTTTTCTTTATTAGAAAATTCCAATTTTTTTATAGTCACAAAATTTTAAGTTTTTGGTTCTTTTTTTTTTTACTTATCAATAAATAAATGTTTGATCATTGGTGTAGTATATCAGAATAGGTGAGAATTTTATGCGAAAATTTTTTATTGTCTACCAATGACCAAAACATAATTAAGAAATTTTGGTGCTTTTCTTTTTGTGTTTTTTAATTTCCAAACCTGACTTTTTTCTTTAAACAACTAATATTTAAAAAAATAGATATAGCTCTTTCTGAAAAAATTTGATTAAAAAAAATAACCGCCCTTAGAGATTTTTCAAATTTCCTTTTCATTTACACTTTTATGCGGAAGATATTATGATATTTTGATGCCGGATGAATAACCGATGTGGCCAAGAGAATTTTTTTCTCTTGAAATAAAATTGTTTACTTTTTTCAACTGCGGTAAATTTATTCGTAAAATTAGGTAAAACCCTATGAAATAAAAAATTTTCTTCACCTCTTTTGTAGGTCTTGAAAATTTGAAATTAAAAATTCTTACTTTACAAAAATACAGAATGATATCCTATGTTATTTTTAAGATATATAATTTAAAGGCATGTGAATATAAGTGTACATAAATATATTTTTGTCAAGAATAATCGAATTTTTCATGATTCTGAAAAATAAAGCCCAAGTTCTTATTTCAAATTTCAAGGTTCCAGAATTTTCTAGCATAAAACTCAAAGCTGGCAAAATGATGAATTATTTGTAAAAAATTATCACAGCTTAAATAAAAAATTTTTGCAATCAAATTTTCAGCAATATTGGTAATATTATTGTTATATAAATTATTGGATTTACCTCTTGCCAATTTCGTGGGCCTAACTCCAATAAGTTTTCCTTCAT
>JAWWLR010025067.1:0-10776 GCA_035041075.1 Acraspis erinacei | reverse complement strand
AAAATATTGTTCTTTAACTGAAGATGTAGCCATTCAATTTTTGCTTGAAAATGTATATTTTTAGTTGATTTATTATTATTATTATTATTATATTTATTAAACACTACATAAATTAAGTTGAAAATGGATCTCTTTAGTTTAGCATTCACTTTCCAACCGAAAATTTAACTATTATTTTTTTTTTGTAAAATTAACTTTCTTTATTAAAAATTCGTCTTTTTTGTAGACATTAATCTTCTTGTTTGAAAATTCATCATTGTTATTGAAAATTCTAGAATTCGATTTAAAACTATATAATTTTTGTTGTAAATTTATATTTTTAGTTGAAAAATTGTTTTTTTTTGGTGTGGAAAATTAACTTTTTTTATCTAAAAATTTAACTTTTCAATTTTTGATTGCTAATTCATCACTTTGTATAAAAGTGTCATTATTTTTTGAGAATTTATTTATTAGTAATTAATTCGTTTGACCATTTTTTTGTTTTAAAAATTTTTTTACTGAAGATATTATTGTCTCAACTAGTACATCAGTTTAGGTAAAAATTGATCTATTTGGTAGAACATTAATTTTTTTAACTGAAAATTCAACTATTCACTTTTTCGCTAAGAATTTATCATAATTTATTTGAAAATTGATGGATTTTATTAAAAAAAAAAACGTCTTCTTCGGTATAAAATAATCTGACTTTCTTAAATTAAATCTTACCAATTCAACTTCTGTTTTAAAACTCATACTTTTTCGTTTAAAATTCAACTATGTGTTTGAAAATGGATCTTTTGTCTATGAAAATTTATAATTTAGGTTAAACATTTTACTATTCAAGTTGAAGATTCATAATTTTTAATTGAAAATTCATCATTTTGCTTGAAAGTGTAACTATTTTTTTGATAATTTATTTAGTATTAATATATTGTATCAAAATTGTTTTGTTTTTTTAATTATTATTTTCAACTGAAAATGTAACTATTTCATTAAATATTCCATTACTTCAGTTGAAAATTCACCTCTTTCGAAAAACATTAATTTTCTTAACTGAAAAGCTTTCGTAGAGATTATCTACTTGGTTAAAAATTCATCTCCTTCGATTAAAAAGCATCAATTCCAGTTGAAGATTCATAAAATTATGAACGTTAAAAAATAATTTTCCTTGGACGAGTTTAACTTTAATCCTGAAAGATGAATATTCAACTAAAATGAAAAATCCTCAACTGCAGTTGTTGAATCTCAAAGTAAAAAGATAAATTTTCTACTAAAAAAATTAATCTTCGACTGAAGTAGTTGGATTTTAAACAACAAAGAATTAATTTTCACAAAGAAAGATAAATTGTAAACCAAAACATACATAATTAAATTTCAAGTTAAGAAAATTAATGTGCAACCAAATATCAGTTTTCAACTAAAGCCATGAAATATTTAATTGGAATAAAAATAAATAACTCCAAACAAATAACTAACTTAAAAGAAATGTTTAAATTTTCAAAGATAGTGATGAATTTCCCACTACAATTGTAAATGTTTAATTGGAATAGTTGAATTTTAAACCAAGAAGATGAATCTTCAACTAAAATGATGAATCTGTTAATAGAATAATTCAATTTTTCACCAGAGAGATAAATTTTCAACCAACAAGATTAATTTCTATTAAAAAAGATGAGTTTTTAAGTAAAAAGGATCATTTTTCATCGAAAAATTGAACAATAAAATTTGTAGTCAAAAAATTAATTAATGTTCACGCAAATAGATTAATTTTTTTCTGAAATTACGGAATATTCAGCTGGATTCATAGTTACATTTTTAGTTAACAATATAAAATAATAAATTTAGCGAAAAAAAACAAATTTTTAACAAAATAGTAAAATTTGCGGTAAAAAATTCCTTTCCATTCAAAGAAAAAACAAGTTTTTATGAAAAAACCTGAAATATGAAATACCTGAACTGAAATGATGAATTGTCAACAAAAAAATTAATTTTCCATAAAAAAGTTCAACTTTCAGCCTCCAAATTAAATTTTCAATTAAAATGATAAATATTTAACGGAAATATTAAAATTTTTAACCGAAAATAGGAAATTTTAAACATGAATATTAACTTGCAAAGACAAAGATAATTTTCTACAAGAAAATCGTTTTTTTAACGAAATATGTGGATTCTCAACGAAGTAATTTAAATTTGCAATTAACAAAGACAAAGTTTTATGCAAATTGTTGAATTTTGACTAGTGAAAAATTAATCTTCAACCAAAACTCGACATTCCAATTTTCATTTGAAGGAATTAATTTTCAATTAAACTGATATAAATTCTTGGTTTTTTAAAATTAAATTCCTGATCATTTCTCCGTCTCTTCTGGTTTCTCGGTTAAGACGTGACCTTGTGTATGATTAATAAAAAACAAATTCAAAGACTGCACCATTTTGAGAATGTAATGCTTTCTATTTAAAAGTATAAATTTTAAATTTGGAGTTTTAATTCTAAAAGTAATAAAGTTTTGAAGTTTAGGCAATTTGAGTTCTTTAATACACTTACAAATAATATATAATAAGCTAAATTAATCTAAATTAGTTGATAGCATAATTCGATATTTAACCAAAGTTATTTATAAGCATTTCACAATTTTTTAAAAATAATTTAAAAAATACTTTAAGTTCATTCAACAAACCAAATGCTTATTACTGTCTCAAAATTCTAAAAAATTCTTCATTTGTGATTTTTCTCCATAACATCAATTAAATAAGAAATAACTATTTAGAAAACATTTTGGTCAAATTAATTTACATCTTTCGCAGAGATTTAGTTTAGGTCAAAATGTATAAAAATGTAAACTATATAGACATTGTATTCTTAACCTTCGTAAGCGCCTTTGAAAACTAAGCTTTTATTTGCCTCATTTTTATTTTGATATTTAAAATAAAAGAAATCGCTCTTATAATTATTAAAGAAATTTGGACTTTTTGATTTCAGAAATATTTCAGGTAAATATTTCATTTTTATCCGCGAAAATGAACATTTCTCGGAAGCATGTCCGCCATATTGGATCCGCCATTTTGAATTTTGCGAATCTGATCGCGAATTCGCAATCAACGACCACGAGAAGCGTTCTATACAGATTTTCATACAAAAATGGAAACTTTCTAAAAAAATAGTCCGCCATATTGGATCCGCTATTTTGAATTTAGCAAATACGTGATATGAAACCGAAAAACTATTGTGTATCCATTTTTTGGAATCGTCAAATATTGAATCACATCAACTTAAAATAAATAATTAAATTTTGTTGCTAAATATAAAAACATTAACAGTCAATCTTTACGTTATTTAATATTGTAAAAAAACTAATCAGCTGAGCAATAATTAATCAGCTCATAACATATGTAGAAACCATTATAGAATTATTCTCCGTGAATCTTTCCAATAATTTTGAATTTTTAAAATACCAAAGGAGGTATTTTAAACATTTACGAACTTTTATTATACAAATTATGGCCAATATTCAATTTCTTAAATTTGAAATAAATAATCAATTTATGTAATTTAACATTGTGAAAAACATCAACAAATAATTAATTAATCTGTTCACAACGTAAAAAAATATAATTTTCAATTAGACATTGAAATCATTGTTGTTCTACATTTATTTTTTTAATTTTAATTTTAATTTTTGAAAATTTGATTTATTAATAACCCCTTCTACTAATTTCAGAAAAAAATTCAAACACATTTTCACATAAATTTAAAAACTGAATGCAGATATCTGTTTCACAACATTAAAATCGCTTGAAAAATTTTGTAATTGAAATGGGGGTATTTGAATATAAATAAACTTGTATTATGCATATGAGAAACATTAAACTATAATTTTCACTGAAGCTTTCCAATGATTCTTACTTCATATGTTTTTTTTTTCAAATTCGAACTTTAATTTCGAAAAATTTGATTTATTAATATCATTTTAGGAGCCTCGGGATCAGACGATAGTGCTTCAGGCTTTCACACAGGAGGAATGGGGTTCGATCCCTGAGCCGGTACCAATGGAAATTTGTCTATGTACTTCTACCGGGGCTTCGGTGGTTCGGAACCCACCTTAATCTGTAGGTCCCCTCAGAAAAAGCTGGTACCATACCAAGGATAAACGGACTCCGTACGGGGTACAACCTTGCGGAAGCTGATTTTGAGAAGACTCGAAAATGAGTCATGAGTCATGAGTAATTAATTCATGTGACTTCATTGAAAACAATTTATACTTAGTTTTTTGAAAAAAAATCAATCAGTCAATGGTCAATTAATCAGTTCATAATACAAAAAGCAGTAATATATTATTGTCATTCAAAAATCAAAATAGTTTTTACTCTATATCTTGCTTTAAAATTAAATGTTATTAATCTTTTAAAATAATTACATAAAAACTTGTAACATTTTAACATATAATTTTGAAGATGTAGTTCAGATGATTATTTCAAAACATCGAAGACATTTTTAAAATTATGAAATTGGAATAGGCAAAATTATAAATTTAAATAAAATTTATTATACAAATCACATACCATATTGAATAACAAAACCTCAAGGCAAATAATAAAATTATTTTCTTAGTTAAAAAGATATTAAAACTTTAATATTTATGTCATTTAATACTGTGAAAAAGATTAATCCACTAATAATTATTCAAGAACATAAATAACCTGAAAAACATTAAATAAATTATTTTCATTGAACCATTCAAATAATTTTTAATAGGATTAGCTGAATCTGAAGCCATGAAGAGGATTTTTCAAATAAAATCATTTTTTTAAACTAGATTACTTGATTTTTCCAACAAAAAAATTAATTTTTAAATAATAAGATTCATTTTCAAACTAAAAGATTAATTTTCTGACAAAAAAATACAATTTTTCAAAAAACATTTGAATTTTCATTCAAAAAAATTATTTTTACTAAAAAAGATAAATTGTCAACCATAACTGTAATAATTAAGTCTTTAGTTAAGAAAATCAATTTTCACCAAAAGAGACTAATTTTCAACTAAAAAATATAATTTTTCAAACAAAAACTATATAATGAAATTTCTAGATACAAAATAAATGTTCCAATAAAGGGATCAACTTTTAACTAAAATTATGGAATATTCAAGCAAAAAGGAAACAAATTATCAACGTTCAATTTTCGGCAAAAAATTCATTTTCATTTAAAGAAAAAACAAATATGCAACCAAACAGCTCACAGAAATACATAATTTTTAAAAAGAGTTTATTTTTAACTAAATAACTTTATTTGAGACCTAAAGGATGAATTTTATGGTTATCGAGATGGAATACTGGAATTTTTAATGTAAAAGAACAATTTTTAAAGAATGAGATTAACTTTTAAAGAAACTTTACATTTTCTAAAACAAAAAAATGGATCTTTTTGTAAACAAATTTAAATTTTCATTTGCACAAAATAATTCTAAACCAAACTGATGAATTTTCAATTAAAATGATAAATCTTCAACTGGAATAGGTGGATTTTTTTACGTGACAAAGGATTTCATTTTAAAAAATTTCAATTATCAAACCAAATAGCTGAATTTTTGACCAAAAGAAGATAAATTTACAACCAAAAATAAAATATTTGATTTTTTCGTTAAACATTTAATTTAATCTCACAGAGCAAAAACCTGTTAAAGTTTTTTCATATAAAGCTCTCTTTTTATTTAATAAAAAGCTGATAAATAAATCCGTAGTCGAATGAGGACACGTATATGCCCCGTGTCCTTAAATAAAGTAGAAATGACTTTATAAATCGACCAGATTTATCCAAATAATAACAAATTGCATTTTCCTGTGATCGGAAAAAAATTCTAGCATTTTAATTTAAATTGCGGTCATTTGCCGTTCTATAAAATTTCTGGTTAATTCTTTCGTCTTTCTTGTCTTCGGAGTGTTCAGGCCTGTAATAATTTCCTTCGATAACTATATTTCTAAAAGAATCAAGAGCAAACAATTCTTTTGTATCTGTTAAAAAAAAAAAAAAACGAAAAATAGAGCATTGTCGACAAATCAAAGCCTGAGGGCCGATAATTAATTAACTTTTTATTTTAATTAAAAGTTACTTTTACATTTTGATCCTCCTTCCTGCCATGAAGAATACCTTATTTTAGTTTCCATATTTTAAATTAAATGAATGGTGTAGACGCAAGTCGTCTAACATTATTATTTTAAAATTTAATGCGATTCGGCGGTCCTTGCCCAAAGGACAGTCCTTGATTTCTTTCTGGGTCATCTCCTCAATCCTGCCACTTTCCATGTTTATTTTCACCCGTCTTTCAGAGCTATATTTTGCGTGATGTATAATTGCATATATTCCGCGAAGAAATTTATTACCCTCGAATATTGCAATGACGTCGCCATTCAACGTTGATAATACAGTTTGTTCTGTGGTAGGAATGGGCCGACGGAAACTACTTCTTCCTTTTAACTGAAGTGATTTGTTCCGAGGAAAACTGTATTTTCGAACTTCGAATTGCTGATACGGATTCGTCCCGGGAATAAGCCGAAGAAATTTCAGTTCTTCAGGTTCATATTTATGTCCAAGTATGCGTACAAAAGAGCAAATGGCAGGAGGAGATCTAGACCTGGCACGAAGAGACAACTCAGCAGGAGGCGAAGTCCTGGACCTGGCATGAAAAGAAGATTCATCAGGAGCGAAAGACCTGGACCTGGCTCGATTCGCAGAATCAGCAGGAGGCGCAGACCTGACCGGACAGCACGGAAAATCAGGTTTGGCAGGAGGATGATACCTGTCAGTAGCCTGAATCGAATCAGGCGAATGAGGAGTTCCGGAACGAGGAACACAAGGAATAGGAGCGCCATTCGGCAGACACTCAAAATGTGAACTGAATTCTGTAACAAGGAACAGATGATTAAATTTAAGGCCATCCTTACATTACGTGCGTGCACGAGCTCATCGAGCCAACCAATCGGATACAACCTATCGTGCTGCTTTTGCCTCACCACTGACGCACACAAGTACGCCGCTATTTACATCAGCTCGGAACGTCCTTGAGCAAATATCGCCGCGGAACGCAGCAGCACGTAGGGGTGCCAGATCGAGCACACAACTTTTTGAAGAAAATTTTTTGTAATTTTTTTTCATAATTGACTTGACTTCGTGAAAAAATATTTGTCTCATATTTTGAATTGGAATATAATATATTACGGCTTCTCAACTGAAGAAAATCGGACGTAAACCCTTTCCGGAAGTTTATCCCTGCAATCATTCTTTTTCTCATAGATAAAGCCAGTGACTAAATCTTATATTTTATATTTTATTTAGAATGAATGTTTTTTCTATGAATCATTTTTTCTTCTAAAGATTCAGGGACTTCTCTGAATAGCAAGAACACCTCGAAATTCGCAATAACACGTCGTTATTATCACAATGTGCAAATATTTTTGCTTCGAAGTCTTAACTATCCTATTTATAGGTCCTGTAAAAAATAGAGAAAAGTTTTCTTAAAATCGTGGGAAGAAATTTACTTCTTTTTACTTTCTTTGCGGGAGCTTATAGTGCAATGTATACTCTTCCAAATCTTTCAAAAGATATAATAATTTTTTTAAACATTTATTTCAAACACGCTAAAATTTTATGTGGTGGAATATTCTTGCTAAGAAATAAAAATCACAAATACTGAACAATACAGAAAATGTAATTCACGAACTAGCAAATTTACGAAATTTCAGACCACCGAAAAAAGAAGACTACCGAAAACATTCAGTAAAAAGAAATTAAAATATTCTGAAAGTAAAACTTAATGAAACTAGAAAAATTCGAAGAGTGTAAATTTCCAAAACTTTGAAAAAAACATTTTAAACATCAGGACATTTCCAATTAACAAAATTAACGGAACTGAAAAACACCGAAAAATTTAACTTCTGCAAGTGGCGAATTCCCGAGAAAAAAAGATTGAAATAGAAAATTTACGACACTTGCTTACTCCCGAACAATAAAATTTCTGACAGTTATAATATATAAACAATATTAACAAATTTTTACTAATGTATTCTTTATAACGTACGAAATTTGAATGCTAATAAAAACAGAGTCAATCAGCTTTGCATTTTTATAGATCTCATTTTCAAAATTCTCATCTACAATCATTTCAATTTTTAATGTTTTGAAATTTTTCTGCTTTCAAAATTTCAATCTGAAATAATTTAATTTATACATTATCCCATGGAAAAACATACTTTTAAATTTCGAACACTTTCAACTAATTAATGATTACTGATATTTTATAAATAAAGTTCCAAGTTTACAATTCAAAATTTGAAGACTTAAATTTCATCGAATTGAAATTTATTCTTATTTAATAATTTCAAATTTTTGAAATTTAAATTTTGGACGCTTTATTAGCTTTGAATTTTTATTGATCCGATTTTCAAAATTCTAATCTACAAACATTTCAATTTTAAGGTTTTGAAATTTTTCTGTTCTCAACATTTCAATCTGAAATAATTGCATTTGATGATTGTTCAATTACAAAACATACATTGTAATTTAAAACGCTTTTAATTTATTTATTATTATTAATTTTTTACAAATAAACCTCCAACTTTACAAGTAAAAATTTGAAGACTTGAATCTCATCAATTGAAATTTATTCTTATTTAATAGTTTCAAATTTATGAAAATTAAATTTTGAACGCTTTAATCGGCTTTGAATTTTAACTGATCCCACTTTCAAACTACTAATCTACATTATTTCAATATTTAACGTTTTCAAATTTTTATTTTATCAAAATTTCAGTAGGAAATAATTTCCGTTAGAGATTGTCCAATTCAAAAACATGAATTAAATTTTGAAATCCGTCAATTTATTTATGATTATTAATTTTTTACAAATAAACTTCCAAGTTTAAAATTGAAAATTTGAAGAATTAAAGCTCATCGAATTGAAGTTTATTCTTATTTAGTAGTTGCAAATTTTTTTAAATTAAATTTTGAACGCTTTAATCACCTTTTCATTTTTATAGATCTTCTTTTTAAAGTTATAATCTACAATGATTTCAATTTTTAAAGTTTTGAAATTTTTCTGGTTTCAAAATTTCAATGTGAAATAATTTCATTTACAGACTGTTCAATTAAAAAAAACTCTTTTATTTGGAACGGTTTTAATTTATCTATGATATTGTGGATTTTATTAATTATATCATGGCATCTCAAATGAATTTTAAACTGTATTTGAGCACTGTTTTAAAGAAAATTCACATCAGCTGTCAACATTTTGTAAACAAACCATATAGCAGAATATTTCCGAGACCCCTGATTCTCCCTGAGAAAACCGACGTTCCAGTCGTACATTTTCGGCTTCTACACGAATTTGCAGTGGTAATCATTTACTTTCTATTTTGCGGCTCATGAAATGTAGGTATGGTGGGAGTACATTCCTAGCTCAAACTAGCATCTCTGGCAGCACGTTAAGTTTCACGCGATTGGTTGGCTTTATGGGTTCGTGCAGGGACGGCACGTCCGTGAGACGTCTCCAGCGCGCGGCAACGGATTTTCTTGTACGACCACCCTGCTGCGCTGCGAGCTGGTTACGTACTGTTTACCTATCGAACCACCGCGCCGCTCGAGAAGAAGAAGTATGCGGCGTTGCCAATTTAGTTTAATGTATTATTTAATTATAAGTATACTTATTTAAATTATGTTATCCACAAAATACACATAAATAATTACCAAGCTTCTCAGAGATATTCGTAATATTAAAAAAATATTACTTTCTGAAATAGCTTTCAATACCGGATTTTATCACCATGATAAACACTTAACTCTCTCCGTAAAAAAAATAATCTTGGAAGCGTCGAAAACTTCTGTTTCTCGAGCGGCGTTCCGATAGGTGAACGGTACGTAACCAGCTCGCACCGCAGCAGCGCGACAGATCGCACGCGATTGGTTGGGGCTCTGTATCTGTGCATGGACGACTCGTGCGTGAGCCGTTTCCAGCATACGGCACACGTATTTTCTTGTGCGAAACCCTTTAGGAGGCATGAAGTTTGACAAATGAGGCGCCGGTTAGTGTAAGAGCAGATACAATTTTTTTCATGCGAAATACTAGTTCCCTGGAGGCTTTCGAAAAAATTTCCAAATTTTAATTTTTGAATGTTATATCTCGATGTGAAAGTTGATTTCGTGATTTTTCCCCTCTAGAAAAACAGTTGTACCTTTTTAGATTTCAAGTTACCTAAAAAAAACGGTCTTTTTATCAAATTCAATTTTAATTCATTTTTCACTTCAACTCATGATGACTTCGTGAATTTTTGGAATTTTTCAATGAAATTTGTGATGTTCGCAGCAAATCTGACTTTAATATCTCCCAGCCCTTCGTTTATCGAGGAAATTTTGAGCACTCAAGTACTCCTCGCGACAAAAATGTAAAGGAAGATATGATGCCGTTTTTTGGAAAGTTTCATAAAAGAATATTGAATAGTTTTGGAGCAATATTGAGTTTAGTTTAATATCGCGCCCGTGTTTCCGAGAGTATTAAAGGCTCGGTGACTTACAGCGATAAACATCTTTTCAGAGTTAGTTAGACGCTCGTACTTCACCTCAGAGGTTCGGGGTTCGATCCCTGAGTCTGTACCTCTGGAAATTTTTCTATGTATCTTTACCGAGGTTTTGGTGGTTCGGAACCCACCTTTATCTATAGGTCCCCCCATCGCACACTTGACTGCAACCCAGTCCGTCAATGATGGGGTAAAAACCAGGCTTTGTCCAATATGTCGGGGCACACTGCTCTC